>CAIGRL010111296.1:0-14347 GCA_903798325.1 Fraxinus xanthoxyloides
TGCTTAAGTAGGTTCCCAACAATTATTGACTTTTATTAGACGGGTAGGACTCAATAACGACTATATTTTCAATTTTAATTGAATTTTAATCCGTACCAAACAGACTCTAAAAGTCTAATGATGCTAGATTGCTCACCATCCAAATGGGGTTGTCAATCGAGGAGACTCGTCTCTACACTACGTCTTGCCTCCAATGACACAACGATGATGAGCTAACTAGAACGTCGCCACATCACATGCGCACCACCCTAAGTCTATTATTAAACCTAATTCCCTTCATTCAAATTATTCATTCCACACACAATTTACACACTCAATCCAAAGAGCTTGCCCAAAATTCCCTCTTCCAAACATATTCCTGTCAAAAAAATTCTTCCGCTACCACCTGATATATCATTCAATAAACCAAACATACATCACTAATTTTCTCAAACGAAAGAAAAAAAATTTGAAAAAACGATGCCAGTGATTAGTTCCAACTTTAACATGGGATGGTCATTCAATAAACCATAGATCACCAATTTTCTCAAACGAAAGAAAAAATAACAATGCCAATGCAAGCGTTTAGATTTTCAACTTAACGACGGATGATGGGATGTATGTACGTGCAGGCATGTGTATATGCCAACAGAGGGAGGAGGAAAGGGAAACATGCATCCATTTATTTACATGAGATCAGATCAGAAACGGTAGCCCCGTCCTTGCACAACTAGAACTAGAGTGCAAATCTTTCAAGATAGTTTCTCTATCAACGTACATTTCAATCCCACTATTTCTTCCTTCTCTTTAAGCATCAAAGACTTGAGTACTGAAAGTATGGTCAAAATCCAAAACAAAGGTTCGAATTTCCATGGGAGCAAGTTCCACAACTAGTTTAGCAGGATCCACTGCTCCTCCTCTATTTGTGGACTTGGACTCGGGCTCTTCTTCAACCTTCCACCCCAATCTCTTTTTCTCCATTTCTGACCTTTCTTGATTCGCTGATAAGTTCATCTCTACCAGCTTCCCAATCTATAAATAAATAGAGAATATTATTAATAGGGTAACTAAACCTCAGTGGTTGGTTGTGTTAACAAGAACACAGAACCTCCCATCTACCTTCTTGCCAGGGAAAAGCTTTTTCAGTTCGACTTCTGTCATCACGGAGAGATCGTTGTCCTCCTCCATCTTTCATTGCAGCGTCAAAGCCATAACAGATTTCAATAAGATAATAGTATGAATTGTATTAATTAAGTGAATGAACGAGAGAAACTTCTATATGCTAAATCATGTTCCTTGTTATTAATGAGAGATTACAACCTCGTATAGATGTGCTAAGCGGACAAGAACCTTTCTAGTGTCCAGCTCCTGCATTTTCAAAAAGTAAAAGGCTTACTTGAAAACAAATGCTGAAAAAATGAGGATTCAACTGCATAATTTCTGCACCGCCCCATAATAGAATTGATCGTACAATCTAAACCTCACAAGAAGTATTTCTTATAGCTTCCCTTTCCTTTCTTGAAAAAACTAATAAACAAATAAATGATATTCATGTAACAAGGATAGGTCAAAATCACCTGTAATGTTATAATAGCTACATTATCAGGCAAACTGTACGACTCGATCGCCGAGTAGGTTGGTACATGAGAGCTCATCCAGTTATCTTCAACCTGAGGAAGAACTTCATGGTTAAGCAACACTGACATAAAGTAGGAAACTTTGACACTGATTTCCATACCTCTTCAGTGAAGGCCAAAAGAAATGGAGAATATATCTCTTGGCCGGTCGTACGGCGCCACTTTGCACCCTCTCCAAGCGGGTCTATTCTGTAATAATATTTTCCCTGGATCTACAAATGAACTACAGCAGTCAGTATTGGTAATAACGAATTGGAGTGCAGCAATACTTGTACTAACAGATATTAAGGTCAAACTAAAGATTACACTTAAAAATGTAACTAAATGCCATAAGTAGAATACTTGCATGGAAAGGGATAGGTTATTTAGCTACATCGAGGATTTTTTTCTTTTAAATAATATAATGGAAAAAGGAAAAGGCTAGCAGGTTGGGATGAGCATAAAAGTATTATAAGGTTTGTTGAATAAACTCACTGTCAATCCCTCGCATTTATTATCAATACAGACTGTTTCATTTAATGCCTCGTCGACGCCTTTAGAATCATCACGTAGTAATCTCCTACATAAGAAAGAAAAGTTAGATATATGAAGGTATGGTAACATTGATATACGATTGATATTGAAACATCTAATAAGGTAATAAAAACCTGTGAAGCATCAGTTCAATCTGTCCATCTACTATGCTTGATCCTCCCACAGCTCTGTCCACCAAGACTGAAAGTTCAGTCTTATCATCTTCTACGTAAATACCAAGATTTATCTGCATATGAAAAGTTCAATCTTGACCAACATTGAAGGAGGAAAATTATTATTGTTCAAGAACTCGATAACAATATTCATGTATGATCTGCACAAGTATTTGGACATTTAAAAAACCCCAAGGAAGAGAAACATACTGGGTAATAATTTCCAGCAACAGGTTCATTCACTTCCAAGTCCCAATCCGTCCTATAATCACGAATCTGAATAGCAAATAAATTTCTATCATCGTATGTAAGAAAAACTCAACCAATAAATATAAATTGGAGGAACACTTCTTCAATTTTCCATTTCTTCAACATCTTTTATGCTATTTATACAAGTTTATTTTCACGCATCCAGACAAAAGATGGAATAGTAGGTGCGGCCAGAAAGACCAAAAAAATACCCTTTTAATAAAATCACGGCCATTTGAATCGGTGTAGAATGTCTTATTGGTCTCCATGTTAGTTGTGATTTGAGTAGCCACTTCTTTTCCAATTCCATCCCCCACAGGGATTGGGCCAACCTGATTCCATGAAAAAACATTTTACTGAGCTATAAAAAAAAATAGCATCCACCGTAATGTCTATTTCAACCTGTTACTGCGTGGAAGAAACTTAAGATCTATATTATCTATACAATAAAAATCCAGATTATAGTTCAATGTCAAATACGTAAACATACTGTGAATTCAACTTCAACGTGCTCCTTACCCTTGAGAAGACGGTTAATCTGCATTGACACACAATCAATGAAGCATCAGTTTGCATAGGAACAAGGGTATAGAAAGGGACTTCCAAGGTTGCTTGTCAATAGCATTGCTCATAACAAAATTGTGATCTGTTGCTGTATAACAGCCACTACTTTGACTCACCCATTGTTGGAACTTAGAAGTATTGTTTTCAAGCAGTCTACATTAAAAGGATGGTTTTTATGAGTGGACAACAGTTTTGCAATGCTGTCATGTGCATAATGACCTCTCTTTTTAACTCCTAATTTTCATGGTCAAACCTGATATTTTATTTAAGACAATTGAAGAAATGCACCTGATAAATCCATGGATTAATCTTCTGGTGAACTTCATCAATAATAGGTCCTCGTATAACTGTTAGAATGTCCTGCAAATTCAGGAGAAACTTTAGTTCAAGCATTTCGAGTGGAAAGTTGTTTGCACTCCTGAGCTGAATTTTCACGGCACTACACCTTTTTCGCTGGCTTTAAGAGAAATGTACCATTTGGACGGAAGACATATGCCCCAGATGACTTCAACAACAAATACAAGATACAGAAAAAGAAATTTAGAGAGAAATGTGTTACGAACCATGAACAAATACAAACTAAAGTCAAATGAAAGAGAGCAGAGGTGGGGAGCTTAGATAGTGTGAAAAGTTAAATGTAGATGACCTGAGGACTTTCATCACTTCCATTATATCCAGCATAGTAGCTGAAAGACTGTTGAACACTTTCCTTAACCTTCAATAGTCATAGGTATCAGTTATGCAGGGAAAATAACAATGTTATATACGAACAACAAGGACAGCTGCACAGAAGAACAAACCTAAAGAAAAAAAATTATAGTCTTAAGCATAAGGAAAGAGGTGATATAAAAGCAATTATGTGAAACTCTCAAGTATATTGCTTACCATACTTCTTCTGTTCATATAATAAGTAAGTTTCCTTTCCTCAGCTGAAAATGAAAGCTTAAGATTTTCATGACCCACTTCGATAGCGGATTTGTCACCTCTCTGAAGTAAGTGAACAGATGATCTTGCTGAACTAGCACCTATTTCAAGAAAGGCATAAAAATGCGAATCAATGTTATCATAAATTGAGGAAATTTCATTGACAAGGTCTTCCCGCAAAGAAACACTTAACCGATAGAAATCATGGACCACACCTTCAGTTTTTGCTCTTGAAATTGTATATGTATTGTATCCAAGTGGTGGTACAGATGCTGAAAACGCGAGCCAATACTCTGGAGTTTTACTTGGTGATTGACCCCGGTATGCCTTTACAAGGTAGTTTCTCAAGCTCATATAATTTTCAGATAAAGGAAGGACCTGAGATTCAATTACCCTTCCAGCAGAATCGCGTACAGTAACATCTTCATGCATAACCTATAGAGAATTCTATTTGTAAATCCACGTAGTACAAAATGGAAGACTTTTTTCCTCTACTTAAAGTATGAAGAATGTGAACTAATATAAACATAATTCTTTATTTGCAATCCTAGTTAAATGAATGAGCCCTATATTTATAGAATAAAGAATATAAACTAATATCAACATAAATTCTCTGTTTTTCTTCCTAGTTAAATGCATGAGCACCTCCATATTATGCTTTTCAAAATAGGATATAAAAGTCCAGTCAATATATAATGTCTACCCATACTTTTTGCAAAAGGTTGAGACCTTACTGGGAGTTATCGTCAATATTGTTCACTATTGACCAAAAGATCGGCTTGACTAGGTAGTCATTCAACTATATTCCAGATTGCCATTTTAGAGTTCACCAAGATTTCAAGTTATAGACATTTGGGAGAATGTACTACTAGATAAAATGACTGCAAATCTCTCTTTTTCCTTACTTTATTGATCAAGCTTGTAACATAACATTGCAAGTTCCTAGTTGTTGATATCATGATGATGTTATGTCCCAAAAGACGTCTAGTTTCATGTATGCAGAAGATACTTGGATATCAAAACATTTGACTTGAGATGAGTAAGAAGATCACTTGAGCATGAAGATATACTGATTAAATTATGCCCCTGTTTGGTGAGGATTAAAATTAGAAATTTAGTAAATTTTGATAGAAGTCGAGGAAATGTGTGGTTGAAAAATTGTGGATACTATAAAATATGAGGTTAAAATTACTTAATGACTTTGATTTAAATTAAAATCTATATAAAATGAAAACTTGTGACAGAAAATTGACATGAGAAACATTTTGATCCCCGCAGAAAAGAACTTAAAAAATTTAGCCATTGTTTGAGCCCCATTTTCAAAGAATATATTTTGTAATAGTGAATTTTTGGAGATTGTGTGGTTAGTAAATAGAGAGAATCTTTTGTTTTACACGTATTATTGGGAGAATGTATGGTTAAAAATGCATTTTTGAAAAATGAGGCTCAAACAAGGGCTTATAATGCTTAGAATTAATAAAACCAAGAATCAAGATCAGAACTGGGATACCTACAGGAATACGGATTACATCTTCTCTCTTCCATCCAAGAGCATTGTAGACCACAACAATCTAAAAGAGGAATACATCTGTTAGTTGTTTTATTATACTTCCAATAGTCGTAGGAAATAAATTTTTGTTAGTGAAACAAGAAGTGAAAAAGAGATAATTAAACCCCTACCAGGTTTTTCCCATGGGAGAAATCGATTTCTGATGGAGGACAGTAACTTATATTCAGAAGTGGACACTGAAAAAATGTTACAAGCATCGGGATCACAATCCATTATCACAAAATAATTTCTGGAATCTAAGATGAAGATTGCAGTACACAAGTTGTTTCATAATTTTGATTTTCTGTCAATCATAGGCATGTATATTGTAAGTCATGAGAACTCTGTTGCATATTTAATTATTATATATTCCCATAATATTAATTCCAATTTTCAAGAATTGAAGTCTTCAGAAAAGACAGAGCAGAGAAGTAGTTGAACAAAAAAATTCTCCTAGCTCAGAGGGAGTAAACATATTTCAAAACATTTTAGTTTTACTACACCATCTTATATATCTGCAGATGTACTGCTATCCAGTTCAATGCTAAACTAAACATCAAGCATCTAAACTAGACTGGGTTTACAGGCCTCATAATTGATATAATCATAGCCGGCACATTGCAATTGGTTACAGATATCAACATAAAAGGCTTTTCATGTTGAAGTAAAAATTATACTACACATTGCTTCAAAAATGTTTCAAGAATCTAGAAGTACGAGGACAATGAAGCATGATGGATAAAAGGTTAAATGCATCTCTTTGCCTGTCTAAATTCTGTTTTTGCATTTTGACCCCTGGTGCATGATGTGGAATCCACCAAGCAAGCCAATGATGATGATGCCACCTTTTCAGCCTGCAGGCAGATAGTGCATGACTGTTTACTCTTCCAAATTGACTCAAGGTAATGAATACATTACTAGTTGTCAAAAAACTAATAGTCAATTGAACTTGCACCTCCACATATCCCATTGACAGTCTTTTTGCATAATCGTTAGCCACATGCTGTTTCTCTGTTCCAGTAACTGCATCATGATGCTGAGCAATTGCTAGAGCATCAGCCAACAAGTCAGCGTTGGGCCCAGATTTATTTCTACCTTTGAAGAACTCGAGTTGCCTCGCTGCCTAAATATACACAAGTACATCAATATCATCACCACGCATCAGGTCAACATTACGAAAACTCAAGTCAAACGATACCAAGTAATAGCCGCTCATCATTCTAACATAACGTTTGATGGCTGGTCTGCTCGTGAAGTACCCTGTCCAGTAACCATGTGCACGATCTGCATATCTGATAAGAGAATTCTTTAATCTCTAAGATGGAATCCAAATGAAAAAGTCATGAGTAAAATAAAACATAGAATTGCTCTACTTGTCACTCACGGAAAGAAGTCTTCAGTCTTTATAGGCCAGGCTTTTTCAGTTGCATGTTTCGCATCAGTGTATATGGATGGAGTTGAGTACAGTGCATTTACACGTCCATCCTGGAATTTTTAGAAGTCATTTATTGTTGTGTTTTAACACTGATAATTGCAACATAGCAGTACAGGACAGCAAGAAAGAAAGGAGGGAACCTGTGCAGCAAATATTGACACACTTAATAGAGTGAATATCCTGAAGATGTAGACATGCTGAGATAGGGACTCAGAAATAATGGAAAAGAATCTATCCATACCATGAGAGCTCAATAGAGTAAATCAGGCATTTAAAGCAAGTCAATACTATTAAGGCAATCTGTGTCGGTGGCTGACTATCGTCATGTTAAGTCGAACACTGAAGCTCCTAGGAAACTCCAAGACATGTGTCCGACCTGCCATGTGGTGTGCCTATTTTATATATTTTAAAATTTCTGGGATTGAAGGGTACTTTAGGGACACTCATCGAGCACATCTCTCATGCCATGTGGCATGTCCTATACTTTTCATATTGTTTCGAGTCCAACTCGAGAGAGACATGTCCTTAACACATCAAGGACACATAAAGTCCCATTCTATGAATCAGAAAATGAAATTACGGAAAATTTTAGTTATTAAACATTCGTTAAAAAATTCAAATTAATGGCAGAAAGTTGTACTAACTTCATGTCGAATTTTGTACAATGCTATGTACATTTTTCTTTCCTTGCAGTAGTAATATATAGTTTAAAGAATAAAGATATAATATATAAATGTATTACTTTAAAAATTTTAAATTGACGTGTATCCTACTTTATGAATAATCGCCTGTCAATATGTCCACATAAGTTGTGACGTGTCCATTTTTCTTAGGGTAACATGCATGTAAATGTGATACCACAAGGATCAGATAAAACCAATTCACATTATGAAATTATTCATTAATTTATAAACCCATTGCCGCTCTGGTACTTTTTATACAGGATGGAATTTAAGCACTTCTTTTGAACCCAATGTTTATGCAATCAATGTATTTTTCAACTTTCAAAATTTGCCATTGAAGGACAAGTTGTAAGGTCCCGGAATGTTCATTTCTCTTGATTGTTATGCCTAGGCAGTCAGTAGAGAAGCCTTTGGGGGGGTGGGGGGCCCACATAAGCGATGAAATCATAGATTTGGTTTAAGACCAAAGATTTAAATTAATTAACTTTAAAAGAATTTTATTTCATTTCCTTAACAAGTAATTGCATTTTTAGATTAATGGAAATCTACATGGTCTATCATACATAGAGGAAACACAGGTTTGACCATGCTGATGTTTTGCAAAAGTATTTTATTTTTGGCTTTTGGGAGTTGTAGAATTTATCAACTTCCCACTTAAAGTCTATTTAACATGGAAAAGATACTGCAATAACTTACACATTAATTTTTCATTGATTTGAATAATTTAAAGAAGTTACAAAAAAGTATTTTCATTTAGCCCTTGTTTCGTACCGATTAAAATATAAATTTTAGTTTAAATCAAAGTCAAAAATTAATTTTAACCACATATTTTACAGGTCCCACAACTTTTCAACAACACAATTCACCAATTTCGATAAAAACCTACCAAAAATTTGATTTTAATCACCACCAAACAGGGGTTTCGCCTCCATCTCCATCACACGTGTATTTTTCGCCTCTCTCAAATTTCTGTAATTTTAAGTTATTATTAAAGAAGAATATTAAAGGGTTTACTGTAGTACTTTGTTTTATGGAAGATTTCGGGTTCGTGTTTCAAGGAAAGGAACTTCAGGTTTTCAATTCAAGAACAAGCTAAGAAAAAAGTGTAGTAAAATTTTAATACACTAGTTCTTAGATTTGAGCAATTTAAAGGAGAAGTTACAAGAAAGTATTGTCATTTAGTCTCCATCTCCATCACACGCGTATTTTTCTCCCCTCTCAAATTTCTGTAATTTTAAGTCATTATTCAATAAGAATATTAAGGGGTTACTGCAGTATTTTGCTCTGTGAAAGATTCCAGGTTTTGTATCTCAAAAAAAGGATTCTCAGGTTTTCAATTCAAGAACAAGGTAAGAAAAAGTGCAGTAAAATTTTAATCTAATAGTTCTGAGGGATAGAAAAGGGTTCTTCAGGATCGATGAAATGTTTTTCAAAACATGAATTTTGCCAATAATCCATATATGTTCAAAGTTACACGTATGATTAAATGTTGAGGATTTTAATAAGTTGAATTCAGGTGTGCACATGAATTGTTCCCGCGAAGTACTTTACACTCACCCTTCCTAATATTTTTTAGGATAATTGATTAACTGATGGAATGAAGATAAGCTATGAAACACATATATGGACATGTGTAACACGCGTATCCAACCAACACGTGTCGTACACGTCAATACGTGACACATTGTCAACACATTGATTAAACTCTTTAAAATTCTTCATTTATATGGTATAAATTTAGTTTTATACTTGTTAATAATTTTTGTTGTCGAAATCTTTTAAATATAAATACATATTTGTCATTAATAATAACTTTGAGATAAAAGTATATAATATTTTTGACAAATAAAAAAATAACTATGACAAAATGTCCGAGGAGTGTCGGTATCCGACATGTATCGAACACAAACACACTAACCTGGTTAAAGTGTCCGTCCTACAGAGAATATAAGGAAGACTGGGATGATTTGGATATTACATGTTATAGGAAGGTGGAAGGATGCATCGAAATGTCAGTCTATTTAAGATAAGTATAAGCAATGATTAATAAGTTTAAAGCTAAGCTTGAAGTTGAAAGATGTATATAGACATTTCCTCTATCTAAAGGGTAATTATGTTTTTATTAACCTTGTGATTTTCTATGTTTGACTGTCATTTGTAATTGATTTATGGATTTGAGTACATGTAAACAAGTAATGGAATCAAATTAGGTTAAAAAGACATTTGTGCCTGATTTTCAAATTGTTTCCATGTCATGAATTCTTCTAAGTTTTTGGTCAAGGCTTGTGGGGTTTGAAAGCTTTACGAGTTTTTAGTGTTTTTATAAAAACTTCATGCTAATCCGAATCCGTTTGGCGAATCAAATAAGTGTGGGGCTCAATCATTGCGTCATACGAAGCTATATGGCAGCAATGTCCATTAACGTAAACCATTCCTCGTTCCTTCTTTCCCTGAGGTTGAATGTTATATTTTGATCAACTAAATGTAAAACCATGGTAATAAAATAGGAATTGGAGTTTCAAAACAAATAGTGAAGTTCTAAGGGTGGCCACACCTAGTGGTCCCAAAGGCCAATTTCCATTTCTTCCTGTTTCAGTTCCATTTTCGTCCTAATTCGTTTCCGGATTTTCCAATTCATGATTAAACATCAAAATCAATTTTCTTTCATTTAATTTCATAATTTAGATATTATTTATTAAAAAAAAATCCAAGGAATTTCACAAGGCTCCCTAGGCTATTTTACAATATTTTCCATGCTAGGAGCTTCAACTTGCAATAAATTTACATTTCCAAGTAACAATCCGGATCTTATGACTTGGGACATTACAAGAGGGGTGTAATAAATTTCATATTAATTAAACTACTTAATGTCCATTTTTCATAAACAGAAAAAGATTACAGACCCCATCGACAAAGAACTATTGATCAAACAAATACTAACCTTAAGAATTTACAAAATCCATTTTTCCCCCAGATAGTATCAAAGAATTTAGATATGAAAGATTTCAGTAGAGTCAAATTTTCTATTTTCTGGAATTTTAACTAGCTTTGAATAAGCAGAGTTGAAAGGGGAAAGATATCCAACATAGTCAATTCTTTTTTGCTATTTCTTGTTGATCAGTGTTAATAAGAACAGTAACTTCGTTTCTCTTAATATTCCTGGTCAGTGATGTCCTAGATTGTTTCAAAGCAATAATGATATGAAACAAACACGGTACTCTGAATTCAAAACCTAGTTTTTCTACTGTAGGAAAGAAGTAAAAGCAGAAGGGGAATACACTTTAAAGAACCATAAGAAGGTTTAAGACACTTACAATGTTGACATAGTGAATGAGCTTGTCCATCTGCCTAAACCATGTGTGTGCATATTGATACTTAAAGTCGGTTCCCATTGTAAACATTATATGATTTGTCCGAGTTATGTTAGCCTGCCAATTAAACAAGTGATGATGAAAAAATTAATGTGAGTCAAACGGGGGGTAAAACACAAATAAAAGCCATTCACCAAGTATTGTTAAATCTAAACTTAAATAATATAAAAAAACATGCTCTGTATCTATTATTATTCACCTAAAAAAATAACTATTCATCTTCATGAATTAGATATACCACTGATCATCATCAAAGTTGCCATCTTCGTCTTTAGTAGCATCCTTCTCATTAACATTATTCTATAAATGCCATCTGTACATCAGCCCATGTATATAATGAAGTTTTGAGAATTTCTAAATTCTATATTTCTCCTCAAACAGAGAAGTATATATTACACGCAGTATAGCATGGCTTTACATAGATATTTATACAAGAATGTAAAAACTATTCTAGGAAGAAATGCTGAAAGAAGGCCTTGACTAATACATGAATTAGGCTGTGATTGCAAGGCTGTTAAGGCAGAGAATTTTCCTGAAATTACGTTCCATCAATCTGTGAAGAAGATTGGGCCTGAGATGAGGGACTTTCCTTTATACGCCCCCGCAAGATTGAGCTGCCATCGGCTAAGCCAATCTTGTCTCTTAGAATTTTTGTCCTTTGGCTTGAGAGACCTTTTGTGAGAAGATCAGCCAACTGGTCCTGAGTATTAACATGGTGAACATTTAGAACCCAACGTTGAACCATATCCTGGACAAAATGAAGATCAATCTGAATATGTTTCATTCGAGAGTGCTGGACCGGATTGAAACTAAGATGAGTCGTCCCCAAATTATCACATAGCAGCTTGGGATGTCCAGATAAAGGCATACCGAGTTCCTTGAATAATGAGAGAAGCCAAGATGTCTCGGAGGCTGCATTGGCAAGGGCTCTAAATTCTGCTTCAGTGGATGAACGTGCCACTACCCTTTGTTTCTTTGAACTCCAAGAGATAGGATTAACACCAAGAAATGAGATATAAGCGGAGGTGGAGCTCCGATCATCATAGTTGCCTGCCCAATCCGCATCAGAATATGTAATGAGTTTAGAGCTGGAGTTTTTTTTTATATGAAGTCCATGAAATATAGTGTGCTTTAAATAGCGAAGAAGTCGCTTTGCAGCTGCCCAATGTGTCACTGTAGGCTTGTGCATAAATTGAGAAAGCTTATTTATGGAGAATGAAATATCTGGTCGAGTGAGAGACAGGTATTGAAGAGCACCAATGACACTTCGAAACTTCGTACTGTTAGCAGATGAAGTACCATCAATTAATTTGAGTGATGTGGTGGTAGACAGTGGGGTTGAGACATCTTTAGCACCAGTCATATTGTTTCTGGACAATAGGTCTCGAATATACTTGTGCTGAGACAGAAAAAGTCCAGATTTAGTAGAAATAACCTCCGTGCCCAAGAAAAAATGAAGTTGTCCCATGTTCTTTAAAGAAAACCGATTACCAAGTTGTACAATAATCTTAGACACAAAACACGGATTATTACCAGTGATAACCAAATCATCAACATATACTAATAAATAGCATATAACAGAATTCTGACAATAGATAAAGAGAGATGAGTCAGCTTTTGAATTTTGAAAACCAAGACTCATAATTGCCTGTTTAAGAGCCGAATACCAAGCTCTTGGGGCCTGTTTAAGGCCATAGATAGCCTTTCGCAACCTGCACACATGATTTGGTTTGCTGACATCCTTGAAACCCGATAGTTGTATCATATACACGGTTTCAGACAAGTCACCATGCAAAAAAGCGTTGTTGACATCCGTCTTAATGNACAATAGATAAAGAGAGATGAGTCAGCTTTTGAATTTTGAAAACCAAGACTCATAATTGCCTGTTTAAGAGCCGAATACCAAGCTCTTGGGGCCTGTTTAAGGCCATAGATAGCCTTTCGCAACCTGCACACATGATTTGGTTTGCTGACATCCTTGAAACCCGATAGTTGTATCATATACACGGTTTCAGACAAGTCACCATGCAAAAAAGCGTTGTTGACATCCGTCTTAATGACCACCCCTGCATTACAGCCAGTGTCAAGACAGTCCTAATGGTGGCAAGTTTTACAACTGGACTGAATGTTTCTTTGTAATCTAACCCTTCTCGTTGATTAAATCCTTTAGCGATAAGTTTCACTTTAAAGCGATCAACTGAACCATCTGATTTTCGTTTCACACGGAATACCCATTTACACCCAACATGATTACAATTTTGTGGTGGTAAAACAAGATCCCAAGTGCCATGATGCATGAGAGCGGTGAGTTCATCTGACATAGCATGTCTCCAGTGACGGTCACTTCATTGACCGAGTGGTCATAGTGTGGGTGCGGTGAGGAGGCAGTGTAGGGGCACCTGATGGTCGGACAGTTGTAGGTTCTGAGTGTTGATTAATGTGTGAATTTGAGTGAGAGGGCAAATGTTCATGTGATTCAGAGGAATTAGGGCATGAATTTATGGATTGTATATCTCAAAAAGGAGAAGAAGAGGAGTTGGAGTAGTTACCTGAAGATGAGGCAAAAATGGCATTATCTCTCATTGGCACTGGCGGTGGTTGCTGCAAAGGCGTGAACGGTGTGACTGGCACAGGTGAAATGGACATAGGTGGTGCCTGTGTGTCAACTGAAAGGAGAGGATGAGTTTGACTTTCGTCAAACAGAACGTGCCTAGATAAATATATTTTATGTGTTTGAGGATCAAGACATTTATACGCATTCTGAGTTGATGAATATCCCACAAACAAACATGGAGCTACCTTGGGTTGCAACTTATGTGTGTTATAGGGTTTGGTGAGAGGAAAGCATAAGCACCCGAATTTTTGAGTTTTAGATAGTTGGGGGATTGATGAAATTATGCTTCAAAAGGGGATTTGTTATGTAGGAGAGGAGTTGGCTGTCGGTTGATAAGGTAAGTGGCCGTTGAAAAGGCATGAGGCCAATATTAGAGAGGTAAGGAAGCATCATGTAAAAGAGTAAGACCCGTTTCTACCAAATGACGATGACGACGCTCGGATACACCATTTTGTTGTGGTGTGTGAGGAGCGGTGGTGTAATGACTTATGCCATCTATGGAGAAATAATTTTTTAAGCCAACAAATTCACCACCATTATCCGAGTAGACACATTTGATTTTTAATTGAAATCGATTTCAACAAGATGTTTAAATTGAGGAAATATCATGCTTACCCCAGATTTGGTTTGCATGGGATAAAACCAAATATACTTTG
>CAIGRL010111302.1:0-10933 GCA_903798325.1 Fraxinus xanthoxyloides
TTTTTTTTTTTTTTTTTTTTTTTTTTTTTTTTTTTTTTTTTGGGAGCTTCCGTTCAATAGCTATTAGTGGGTGCTTTTGTTCAAATTCTACATTTTGTTTTTCAGGGAACAGTTGTTGTTGCTGGAAGAGCAAGAGCTGTTGTTGTTGGAGTTGGCTCGAACACTGCAATGGGAAGCATACGAGATTCTATGTTGAAAACTGAAGATGTGAGCATCATATACGCTCTTTAGAAAGCTGGAGAAGCTTTTTGGTCTTTCGCATGATTTATCTACTCCTTTGTACCTAAAAACATTAAAAGTGGACTCTACTCGTGGCCATAACTCTAATTTGAACTCTCAAATAGCTTGCCATGGATGAATAACTTTACAATATGCAACAACTTCAACTCCATCACAGAATAAAATAAGGTGTCTAGAGCAATATATCTAAGCCATGAGAGGAATCTAAGATCTTAAAAAGTAGATATTTCTTGTCATTTACCTTTTTGTTCAATTAAACTGCACATGCTTTGAGGGTAGATACACGACTGAGTAGCTATTATCATGTCTCACCAATCTCAACATAAATTGGTATCATATGTTGCAGGAAGTGACACCACTGAAGAAGAAGTTGGATGAATTTGGTACTTTTTTGGCTAAGGTGACTGCACATTGATTACATACTCGGTTTATACCGATATTATATTCAGCCCAAGTTACATTTTAACCTTTGTAACTACAATACTTTTTGTTCCTTTTAGGTTATTGCGGGAATATGTGTGTTGGTTTGGGTTGTGAACATCGGTCATTTTCGGGATCCTGCTCATGGTGGCTTCTTGCAAGGTGCAATACATTACTTCAAGGTATATCTATGGTTTCCTTCGATATTCTATATGTAATTACCTGACTTGGAAAGAATCAGGTTGATTTATTTTTCAAATGACATCTTATGGACATTGATAACCAGATGGCCTTTGCTGAGTATACTTGTGTTTGCATTACGTACACAATCACTTGTAGAACATTGATCTAAACTTTTCATGGTGTCATTTTCTTGAATCTTTTCTCTGCGTGTTTAGTTACAATTATTGTTTGTTTCCTCAATCAGATATATATTCACAACTTAACTTTCTCCTCATAACACATGCACAAATTCAATGTATGAGTTTAGTTATGTAATCTAACTCTCCATAAGGAATATGGGATTTAGTTCTGGTGGGTCTAATTTCAGTTGGTACTTGTTTTTGAAGGTTAAGTTAGTAATTATTGTCATTGCGCTTTTATACTCATGTTTTATGGTAGATAATGAAAATACTTAAACAATATTACTCTCTTACTGGCCATATCTGTTACAATTTAAGAGGCAGACAAATTGAAGATGGGAATTGGACATAAGATGTATGTGCATGTGAACCAACAGACGAGAGTTTGATGTTACATTAATCGTTTCCATGTTAGTGTTGAAACTTTCTCCAACAAACCAGTAATACTAGGCAAAATCTGTCTTCATTGTTTAGAAACAGTCACATGGTTCGTGATCTAGTTTGTAGGTCTGAATTATCCATGTGGAAGTAGTTTTACGTGAACTTTTAATCTGACATCTAATGATCTCTAAACTCCTTGGAGAAGGAAACAAATGATGGTTTCAAAAGTTTAGTATGAGATGAATGAGTATGAGATGAATGAAATAGTCTTGAGTATGAGATGAATGAAATAGTCAAGACACTGTTATGATTATAACTAATTTCATCATGGACCCATGGTGTTTAAAGATTGTTCTGAGTATATATATTTTGCAAGAGAGCATAATTCTGTGGGACATATCTTTTGCAGCTTGAAATGGAAAACAAGTGAAAAACAAAAAGGGTAATATCTGTATGAGGTTGAGCTTTTCTTCTAGGTCAAAGTTTTATTTGAATCCAAGTGGATTGATCCATAGGAAAAACTGGAAAAGCTTAGATTAAAGCAAAGCTTAACCTAAATGATGAAATGTCATGTGTATACGAGTTCGATTTAGGAAAATTTGTAAGCTATGTTAAATTTAAAAATATAATAAATAAAATTTTCTTTTTCTTATCAAAAGCTTTTGACAAATGACTTTTCAGGCATGCATACAATCCCACACAGACACATTAGCATTGACTTAGTAATCTGAAACACATTTGCATAGATTGGAATATTTAGTGGGAGCTTTAAGAAGCTTGCATGTCATATTATTATGCTTGTTATCCATCTTGGTCGGGCTTTGTTAATTTCCTGGAATTCTACTCAACTAGGAGAGGTTCTGTATTTTGTGTGATTGATCTTTCTTCTTTAATTCCTCTATATTCCTTTTAGCCAAAGTTGAATTATTTCATATTTTGTTTAGTTATATATGATGGTGACTAGTATTTTGTAGCTGATAATACTACTTGTATTATGCCTTGTCAGATTGCTGTGGCTCTTGCCGTTGCAGCCATTCCTGAAGGGCTTCCTGCTGTTGTTACAACGTCAGTGCTTTAGTAGATCATGTTGTTCTAAATTACTCTTGATGTATAGATTCCGCCATATGTTTGATGTAGAGCAAAGACATTTATCCCTGTCCATGTATTATTGTCACCTTTAAAAAATACGCAGCATGACAAAGGTTCCCATGTTAGAAACGTGTGTGAAACTTACGCTTTTATGGTTCAGTATATGTTCAATATAGAGCTATGGCCTTCATTGCTGTCCATGCACTGTTGGAAAAATATGCATATTATGGCAAGGGATTTCACGCTGAAAATATATATTAAACTGATATTTGTGGTTCCTATACAAAAATTTGATGTTAGAAGGCCTTTTTCAATCTGTATCTATAATGTCCACAAAATCTTTGACGCATGTATAATAAACCTTCTTAAACTTTGTGGAACTTAGCAAACCACATGCATAATCTTGTGATAATATAAATTTTCAATAAGCAGCCATTAAGAGGAGGTGTTATATTTCCTACTGAATTTTATTTTAAGTATTAATTTTTTGATGTTGTGTATTTAAATGCTACAAGGTTTGTGGAAGGTAATATTCGATTGGTTAGAGTTTCATGTACTATTTTTTATGCTTTACAAGCCTTTTTCATTGTCATTTATCTGCTTGAATTTTATTTTATTTTTCTATTTTTATATATATATTTTTTTTTTATGAACTATTTTCATGGGTTCCACAAAAAAAATTCAATATTATAAATATGAATATATGCATCCTTTTGACCTTAGAACTAATTTCACGCAAAATATAAAGCTTGTTGCTCCACTTTAGAAATTACAAGTTATTACAAGACCAGTGAGGCTCATAATGTGGCATGTCCTTGAGCTGAATTCTTTGAGACACAATCTGGGAAGTAGTAAATGGAACCATGGCTATACTTAAATACTAAGAAGAATTTGTTTGAAATCTTTTATTTTGTTCCCAAATGTATTGTAAGAAGTCTAATATTGTTTGTCCAGTCAGTCACTCAATTTCATTGTTGCCATTGTTGGATATTAGAAATTCTTAATCTGAATTAGAAGTGTTCTGTGTGGAAATGCCCAGTTGTGCATTTGACTTGTACATCTGTTGGATAACATTTTTTATCAAGTTTACTGCTAATGCTTGTATTATATTGTCACAGGTGTCTGGCTCTTGGAACAAAACGAATGGCTCGTTTAAATGCTATAGTAAGGTCCTTGCCATCAGTAGAGACCTTAGGTTGCACGACGGTGATTTGCAGTGACAAAACTGGTACTCTGACTACCAATATGATGTCTGTTTCAAAGGTATTCAGTTGTTGAGCCTAATACATATTCATTTCGTATATTGTGTAGTTTTATTCCCCTTACAATATTTTTAAGGTCAGTAATCAATTTGCCTGGATGTTTCATTGTTTTCATTTATTTATTTTTTTGGTGGGAGAGATGGGAGGATCTGCAGCTTTGTCATGCATTTGTGCACTATTTAGGCTATCCACTCCATATAAATTGAGTTATTGAAACTATAAGTCATGCATGTCTTATATTAAATTCAATTTGATGTTGACACGTGCATTATTTAATATAGGGCAACACATTATCTCAGCTGAATGTTTAGAAATTTTCATTATTAATTGTTTATTTGTTTATATTGGCTTCAAGCTTGCTATTTTGGCATCCTGACTCTGAGTTTTTTAGTTTCGTTTAGTTGTTAAATGTACATTAGTGGTAGTTGTCTTCCTAAGTTACTTATCTTTAACATCTGTAAATACTTGATTTATGTTGAATTGCTGATGTAATTTCTCCTGTTTCAATTCTAATTTTTTCTGTTTAACTTATGTTGCCTTCCTTTCATATGGCCTTGTTACTTTGTAATGTGCAACTGTTACTTTTTAATTTATTTTAGAGCAAGGAAATAGTTTATGCATACAGACACATCTTGCTAATGCATAGTTCACACGTATTGCTGCAGTTAATAATATTCTTGGAAATTGACATCATTTTCCTTTCAAAGTACTAATGCTAGCTAAATGTTTGTCTTTTGCCTATTTAGATATGTGTGCTTCATTCTGTAAATCGTGGTCCCCTGGATGCTGAATACAATGTCAGTGGCACAACATATGCACCAGAAGGTTTTATCTTTGACAGCATGGGGGTTCAGGTACTTTTTCTTAACATGCTATATGTTTTCATTTCTCATTTTGTTTCGACCTGTTAGATTTAGTGCTTGTTGGCAGTGCTTTATAAGCTATAATTTAAGCTTGGCCAAACATGCTTTTAGTTAGATTGACTTTTTGAGCTTGGGTGGGTTTTTTGCATATTTATTTTTTCTCCATCGGTACCTTATTTCATGTCTTTAAATCCAGTTGGTACGATATCTATTATTGATCTCTCTTTTGACTTCTGTAAGGTTTTTACCATGATGCTGGAAAACTCAGATTTTAAATTGAATTAGTTGTTGTTCATTAGTTATTGTTCATTCTATACTTGGAGGGTCTAGTATACTTGAACATAAAAAAAATTGCATAGATTGAAAGTGAGTAAAAAGTTAGTGCTTCCAGTTCTGCCTATGCGGCAGCATTACCAGCTCCTCCCTTCTTGCCTAATTTGTTTGGTGTGTGTGGAGGGAAAGGAACAACCGATGTTTTGAAGATCAAACACGGACCACAGAGCAAATTAGAGAATTATTTAGCCCCCATTTGGCATCCATTTTTTTCTCATTCTCATTCTTATTCTTTTTCTCTTTCTTCATTTCAACCACACATTCTATCAATAAAATAATATTACATATAAACCTAAAAATTCTCCTTACTTTTTAACCACACATTCTTCTACCAATCACTATTCAAAAACTCGTTTTTTGAATAAAATGGATGCCAAACGGGGGCTTAATCTGACTTTGTATACTTGATTTAATGCTTTGGCTAGTAATCTTATAGATGGGTTGTCTAACTTCATATCTTTTCTTTCTTGTATATTTTGATAATACACTTCCTGTTTATTCTTTTTTGATTAATAAAATTTTTCTGATTACCGATCAAAAAAAAAAAAGGGATATTGAAAATCATTTTGACTTAGAATACACCCTTTTTTACTGCCAAAATTTCTGAAAAAAATTTATTTCTTACAGTTACCACTTATATTGGACCAGTGGTATTAGTTTTTCTTTTTATCTATTATCCTTTATCAACTATACTCTAGTTATTTGTAGAGTTATTTTAATAATTATTCTCCTCATCATAAAATGTTTGCTTTGCGTTCCAGAGTACCCCTTCAAAGGTTTTCACTTGGATTTTCCTGAAGAAACAATGGATTTGACATTTATTAAAATAAATTATTCATGTACTTCAGCCTGCTACATATCAATATATAAAAGTTTAAAGCTTCAATTTAGAACTTGGGGATCCTAGATTTGGTTATTTTTGTTTTTAGCAGCAGCATTTGGTTGATTGTTGTATAGGTTAAAAAAGAGTATTAGTTTCACAAACTTAAGAAACTGTAATTACTTCGTCTCTTCATACAAAATGTTGCTGTAGTTAGGAAACCACAATCTTTCAAGTTATTGATGCATTCAGATTCTACCTTCGAGGCTTTTTTTTTTTATTCTTATAAATTTTTGTTTCGTAGTAGGTAGGTAAACATCCAAAAGCTTGATGGTTTTAGCAGATAGCATCTAGAGGGGATAAATGGAGACGAATAAGCTGCTTTTAGACAAATTAATTCTGTTTTTAATATCAGAGTAACCTTGGCATTTACAGAATTGCAGGTCATGCTATGTTGAAACAAAGATAGTAAGTTTAACAATTAAGAGTTAGTTATACAGAACAAAGAAACAAAGTATAATCTTAATAATCAAAGTAGGTGGCTATAGCTAAAAATAAGAGTAACTACAGCTCTAGTTCATTCCTTAACTAATTTCTTAACTGAATGAATGGATAATACAATGATAAAGACGAAGTGATTAGATTAACGAACCAGAATATTATGACCTGGAAGTGAACTATTTAGTTAGCTTCTATCAATATAAAAAATTAATTTGGAAGGCCGAAAAACAAAAAGAGGGGGACAAATGATATCTGTTCGGTCAAAGTCGTAGATAAACTACCACTGAATATGTTTTACTGAATTTGCAGCAGTAGCTCAACTTTATTGGAACATCAGAAACAAAACAGATGCTGCTCTTGTTTGGGTTGATTGGCGAATACCTACTTATGAGACACAAATGTTTCAGTGGTGTAGATAAACCACACTGATTAGTCGCTCACAATAACTATCAACAAGAATGCTCAGAATCTTTCTATACATTCAGCTCATGGCTGATATAAATACGAGTTCAAACACAAAATTACATTATTTGCTTTCCTTTTTTGGCCCCTATGTTGATTAGAATATAATTTTCAAGATTTGAGGCCTTTGAGTTTGTAATAAACTGAAATGTATCAGTTATGATATAAGTTCACAAGAAATGTGTGAGTGATTTAGTTCTGAGAGCTCAAGTTAAGAGAATACCTATTTCTTCCTTCTCTCTCTTCTATCTTCGTAACGCTCAGCTCTGTACTTCTTTGATTTGTACCTATTGTTTTACTTCTCCGGCTCTGCTTGTGCTCGTTTGTATTCATCAAGTTGTAGAAGAATGTTTTTAAATGACATTTGAATTGTCTAGCCGTTGGAACCGAAGATAGAAATGATATTTTCTTGTCAAAATCACTTTTACAGGCTGTTCTAAAAATAATATAACTTCGATAAACTTCATATATGTGATGGGTTTGAATTTATGCACATTAGAAAATTGGAAGTTGATGGTTTACAACGTTGGACACGATGTTCAAAAATAAAGTAGAACGATAATGCTGAAAACATTATTTTGTCCAACAAAATGTTTTCTGCAAAAATAAAGTAGAATGATAATGCTTAAAACAATATTATGTATGCTGAACTTGTATCTAAAGTACACTTGTAGACCTTAAGGTAACCTTCATTCATCTAAATTCCTTTTCTTATGTTAGAAGTTTTCCTTTGAATGTTTAAAGTGATTTTTTATTTATTTTTATTTATGGAAGACACCAACACGGTCTCAATGAGTTTTTAGGCTCCACAAGAATGGTTGATGGGGGTTGGTATGCCCCAAACGTATATAGAATCAAACTCAGGGGAACAAATGGAAGGGGGCATAAACCTAACCTCCCAAAAGCAGCCCAATGCAACATATGAAAAAATGAGATAAATGAAGTAGCACTACTTTCTATATACTATGAAAACGAGTGGAGTGAAAACTAATGTCCTCTAATACTAGGAAGACCATATCGGTAGATCTGTGCAAGGACACGAAGTGGTTGTGGTAGATCATACGATCCATACTCCTGATAATGACGTTGGTCCTAGCCCTCGGATGCCAATGAATTAGTAACTTGATTCCCTGCGCGGTAGATATGGGAAACACAATTACAATCAAATGAAAGAATGTGTCTGATTCGTCTAAGAATGATCTGAATCGATCATGATCCTTCACCCTTAGTGATATAGTGAACGACATTGAATGAGTCAGTTTTCACCCATATGTAAGATAATACAAGTCTCCGAGCAAGTAAAATTCCATCCAAAATAGCTTTGAAAAAATATTTCTCATGTCGGATTTTCGCTTTGAACATCTAAACTGGAGTTTTTAGAAAAACTCTGTACTTGTGAACTGTAAAATTGAAATAGTTGGAAATCTTTGGCTCCACTTGAAAAAAGTAAAGTTACAAATTCATTATTCAGTAGCAAACTCCTCATTTTCAATTTGAGTTCCCCCTTCGGTCTGCACTCTGGAGACTTCTTCCTTATCTCTGAAGCGCACATTAAAAGTCTCGACTGTGAAGATAGACACTTGAAGTTTCCTCCTCCAGTTAAAGCTCAAGTCCGGATTTTTTTGTGGACATGTGGTCTTATGATTAGTATTACTGAAGTCCATATTCTTTAGTTATAGTTCAATTCCTGATTCCCCTTTGGACAATGAACATTTGCTTGAGAAGTCTGAAGTCCTTTTAACCTTCAATTTCACTTAAATTTCCATGTTACTTGAGATTTTTCATTTAGTGTTTATTTGAATGTTTCCAAAGTCCTGGTACACTTGTTTCCGAAAAGTAATTAGCGATTTATATGTTTGTTGTCGTCAAAGCATAGTACAGATCTAAGGCAATCCGTCCTAATCCTCTTAACAAAACTTATAAATCCTAACTTTTAATAATTTATCTAGAAACTCTTGGCATTGGTTTTATATGCAATTATGAAATTTGTCATTTTTGTTTTTAGCCATGTCTGTTGACCACTATAGGTATAGTATTGAGCTGGAACATGATATTTATTCTGTTTGCTTGTTATGTCTGCTGAACTTTGCATCTCACTTCTACTTTTGCCTGCACTGACAAAGTGAAACAATTCTAAGTGACATATTTCTGATACATGTTGCAGCTTGAAATTCCTGCACAATTTCATTGTCTTCTTCATATAGCAATGTGCTCAGCCCTCTGCAATGAGTCTGTTATTCAGTACAACCCAGAAAAAAAGATTTATGAAAAGATTGGAGAGTCTACTGAAGTAGCGCTTCGGGTATTAGCTGAAAAGGTTTGGCTCTTGCTTAATATAATTGAACTTGACATATTGTCTCTCCTTTAGTTTAGTTTTTATATTCATCATGGTCTAATTTTGCAAGTCAATGTTTTGTTTTAAACGTTTGTACCTTTCTTCTCAGATTGGTCTTCCTGGTTTTGATTCTATGCCTTCGGCTCTTAATATGCTAAGCAAGCATGAAAGGGCATCCTACTGTAACCGTTATTGGGAAGACCAATTCAAAAAGGTTTGCTCTGACCAATAGTTACTATTTAATATATGTATTCTTTCGTAGGATTAAATGGTGCACATGTGCCAATCATTTTTTTTTTTTTTTTAATGATTCTATACTCTGCATATTCTGCAACTTACCAGAAGATAAATCATAAATGATAATTGCTTTCAATCTCTCCAGTGCATTAGTGATACATAGATGTTAAAAATGATGAATCAATTTCGTTTTTATATCCTTATCCTTGTGTTGATTTTATGCTATTAATAAGTACCCACTTGTTGCAAAAAAGTCAATTACTAAGTATGCTAAATGTGTAATTTCTTTTCTTTTACTCTCTTCTAAATTGAACTTGTTGAATACCAAAAGTTTTTTGAATAAAAAACAATGTAGAGAATGTCCTGTTTATCTCATCATCTGGAATAAAATGTTCAAGAATTCTACTACCATCTAAATACCTACCTTGGGAACATCAACGAGAGAACACTATTAAGATGTGGTAATATGCTATTGTTTACTCAGGTTCATAGATAGTTTCTGTCAAGGTTAATCTTAGTCACACAACGCCACTGTGAAGGGTGGAGATCCGTCACCGAAACCGCTAATTTATACGTCGTTCTGATTTTTTTGTACTTAAGGATGCCATGTGGGGAGTTAAACTGCACATCTGAATGCCATGACTTAAATGAAACTTGCACGCCTTTGAAAGTACAACACCCATTTCAATTGAGAGGATATGAGTCCTAGGTTCATGTAGAGGCCTTTCTGTACCCGGACTTTTCAATTATGCCCTCTGTCTGAAGGCCACAACTTAAAATAAACTTGCATGCCTTTGAAAGCTCAAGTCCCATTTTAATTAAGAGGATATCTGACCTTGGTTCATGTAGAGGCCTTTCCTTACCGAACTAATCAATTATTTTATGGTTGAAGAAATCTCTTATGCGTCTACGTGTTCTTAATAAACTTATTGTCCATTGCTTGATTGTCTTCAAAAGGCTTTTGCTTTCGGTAAAGTGTCTTCATTTAATGGGGTATTGAAGCTTTTGTGCATTTAAAAGATAAGGTCGTGCCTGAAAAACTAATGCTTCCAGGTCTCACTGTTGGAGTTTTCTCGTGATCGCAAAATGATGAGTGTCCTTTGTAACCGGAAGCAGATAGATATTATGTTCTCAAAAGGTGCTCCCGAGAGTATTCTTCCTAGATGCACGAGTATTCTGTGCAACGATGATGGTTTGACCGTTCCACTTACGCCAAATATTAGAGCTACTTTGGAATCAAAATTCCACAGGTTAGGACTATTTCTTTGAAAGTTTTAATGGCCTTTTTTTCTACTTATACACTTATATACAGACACAAATTTTCAAAATGAATTTGTTATTTGTGAGGACTAACATGATCTCTTCTTGCTAATGACTCAATGTAAATCCCATAGTTATCAAACTTGACCCGTACGCTGACCCGAACATTGCAGCGGGTCAATGGGTTAGTGATTCAACCAATGACCCGGTGGTTCAACCGGTTGTCAATTCCTGTTACATATATTATTAATCATTTTCATTGAGCAATAAAATGTTATCGTTTTCTACCAATAACTAAATTAACCTCATATGATTTTGTTAACTAAAGATCAATATGTATCCCAAATTTCACAAATTCTAAATCATAT
>CAIGRL010111316.1:0-10472 GCA_903798325.1 Fraxinus xanthoxyloides
AAACGGACCCTAAAATTTTCTGTAAATGGCGGTGCTGCATTTTCAATTCTCCTCTTCAGCACCGACTTTTTTTTTTTAATTTAATTCTTCTTTTCTATTTATAACCATCTGCGTTTGAAGTTCTTTGATTAAACGTCGAGTCCTTTCATTAAAACGTGTGCAGCTTGTTCTTTAGTATTGGCATGCTTCAAGTTTATCTCTCATTTAAGAAAATTTTCTCTAACAAAGTGATAGTGCACTTCAACTTTCTTAGATCTTATGTGGTACACTGAATTTTCTATTATGCAAATAGCTGATTGATTATCGCAATATAGTTTCACTGCATAACTTAGTGGTTGATGTAGATCCTTCATTAATTATGTTAGCATGTACTCTCTTGAGCTGCTATCACTGTTGCTCTATATTGCTCTGCAGTTGACAAAGACATGGTTATCTCTATCTGCACCAAGATATTGCAGCTAAACCATGATTGAAAACGTACCCAATTGTCGATCTTTTAGTATCTCGACATCCAGCATAGTCCGCATCCAATGACCTTGCAATCTTTATTTTTTCTTATTAAATAGTCCAGAATCAATTGTTCCTTCTACGTACCTTAAGATCTTTTGTACTACTTCAAGGCGTGGCTTGTTTGGCTTTTCCATAAGAGGCTTGCTATCCCTATTGCATATGCGATGTTAGGTCGTGTTAGCATCAAGTAGATTAAGCTTCCTACCAGCTGTCGATACGTGGTGGCACTCTTTAGATCCTTGCCTTCATCTAGCTTAGAGTTAATCTCGATTGGTGTTGATATTGGTTTGCAATCGATCATCCCAAACCGCTGTAAGAGATCTTTAGCTTATTTATGCTGACACAAGAATAACCTTTGTTCTGTTCTTTTTATCACAAGAATAACACTAGAAAATGATTTAACTCTCCAAGCTCTTTCATTTGAAATCTCACCAATAAATTCTTTCTGGTTTGCTAGACTTCATCTTCGTCATCTCTAGTGATTATGAGATCATCCACTTATACTAGCAATATTGTTAGTTTTCCATTTTTTGCTTTGATGAATAGAGTTTGTTGGTGCTACCGAGTATTCACTTTAAACTAAGAATTCGGCTATCTGACCGTACCATGCTTGTTGTGCTTGCTTTAACCCATGGAGACCCTTCTTTAAATTGCAAACATATCCTAACTTTTCTTGATAAATTCGTGGTTGCATCCTTTGATTGTGATGGAGGTTCGATTTGGGTGTCAAGGTTCACATTGATTTTGGAGTTGGGAGTTACAATTTCATTCAAGAGAGTGCAAAGGATGGTTTGGGGAGAGTTCACGATTTCATTTCAATAGGCTAAGACGTGTTTGGGAGTTACACTTTAATGAGCTGGCATTTGTTTTTGTTTTGAAGAGATTTAAAATCTCTGTGTACATTCTGTCATCCACGTAGGCATAAGTTAGAAACGGAAGTTGCCCGGTGAATAATGGGGTGCAATGGTCTATAGTTTGGTGAGTAATGGGTTGCAATATGAAGTTCAATGAGTAAAACGTGATCATACCCGAAGTTTGATGTATGTCCAAACAATTAACTCCAAATATATAACATCTCTAACAGCATAATGTTTTAGAATTGGTGATTTAACAAACCCCATATATTAACTCTTCCTATAAAAGACGAATGTCCTCAAATTTAAATCAAAATAATGCAACCAATGGTTCCCTAAGAAAAATGCTAAATGAAGTCATTAAGAGTTGAGGTTCCATTATAAAAATTTATCTTTATTTAGAGGATTAGCCCAAAACCTCATTGGTCTATATTTCAGTAATTAGTCGATATGGGATTTATCTCTTAATATGTCCATACAACATGGTGATTCATTTGAGCAAACTAATCTTGAAATTCATGTGCTCATTTTTTAGTTTTAATTGAATCGAATTACTCGTTGGAACTTAATGACTCTAATACAACGCAGAATTTGAGAAATTAATGTAATCTCATTTTCGTTGTTAGATCAAATATAATTTACAACGATTTATTTATGGATTACATAGGAGAAATATATAAAAATAAAATTATTAATTGGTAACTATAAGGAAAAGTTCTCCCCTAAAATTCACCCATTTACTAGTAACTTTTCTAAAATCTTGCATTGCTTCTCCGGATTGATTTGATAGACTTTTCCAATCGAAGTAAATTAATCCCTCCAATAAAATAAAATTACTAATTGGTAACTATAAGGAAAAGTTATCTCCTAAAATTCACCCATTTACAAGTAACTTTTCTAAAATCTTGCATTGCTTCTCCGGATTGATTTGATAGACTTTTCCAATCGAAGTAAATTAATCCCTCCAATATGCTCAATTCTGGTGATGGGAACAGTGGGGGTGGAAAACTGCAACCACATGATTGGTTCAAAAAGAACTACTTACATCCACAAGATGCCACCAGTTGTGGCATCTTATAAGACATGAAAATACACACACTGCAAAAAATCAACACAAGAATATTAAATAAACAAGAAATTCTCCATGGCGTTCTAAACAAAGAAGCAAAGCCTAATCCCAATACAATACAAGACATGTGCAAGTGGGGCAGGCAGAATTGAGGACAGACCAAAACGGTCACGGCCACCCTGGCCAGGACGTTTAGCCTTATTAATCTCTTGGGTATATAGAGTAGCTTCGACCCAGTTCAACTTGACTGACATTCCCAAGAGAATCTAACATCAGTAGAATTAAATTAACACCTATTAGCCCATACAAAATTATGCAAATTAAAAAAAGAATAGTTAATGTTTTCATTTAGAGTTGTGCTAGTTGTACAATCGAGGTTGACAACCTCGGTTGACAACCACTCACATATGGGGTGGGTGGGTGGTTAACTTTTTAGTTTTTTAAACATATTGGTACCCATCACTGTGAGAGGTTGTCAACCGATGTTGTCAACCTCGATTGTACAAGTGGTATTTCCCTTTCATTTAAGGTAAAATGATTATGCAAGCATAAATAGCAATACCTGATTATTCAAAGTCAATATTATTTTATTTATTATCAAAGTGGACTAACATTATTTATCAAAGTGCATACAATGTAATTAAATAAAACTATTTATTTATCAAAGGAGCACTCAAAACTATTCTCTCTCTTTCGCTCATAATATAAAGCTTTTTCTATCAATTGGAAAGCTCTCTTTCTCTATTGTCACTTTCTCCATTCCCTCTTACGTACACAATACACACAACCATCTTGTATTGGAAACCTTAATGCTTGTCATTATTATATCTATCTTGATTAGTTGCATTTATGTTACATTTACTATTATATTATTATAATTATTGTAGTCGTGACTTGCAGTGAAATTAACCTCGAACGCCCTAAACGATCAACGCGCCAATTAAAATTATTTATTATATACAAATAATTAAATAAAACTTGTAAAAGGAAAAGTGATTGTACAAAAGCTGCAACATATAACCATATTCCTTCCATTTTCACCTAACTACTTACAATCTCTCCAAGTCCCCACCCCAAAAGTGCTCATTTCATATTCTGCTTTTTATTGGAAATTGGGTTCGACACTACTTTGAAGGTACTAAGTTTTGTTTTTTAAAATATTATTTTGTCATCAATTTTAGAATTAAAATGTAAAATTTATAAGATGTAAATTCCACTACATATTAATTTAATCATATGGGAGACTATTTATGCCCTTACATGTTTCTGTATAGATAAACATGTGTGTACGTGAATGTGTCTGTATATTTATACGTTATATGTTTGTATGTATATGTTGGGAGTACGTATATGTGTCGACATGCATAAATATATACGTAAGTGTGTATTTATTTTATATGTATGTACTATACATATTTATGTATATGCATTGATGTCATGGTGATACGAATTCAATCCTATTATATTTAAATGTTTAATTAGTTGTCGTAATTAAAGTTAACAATAAATTTAATTATTCTATATTTTATTAAGCACAAATTATTTTAAAGTTAAATGTTTATTTTGTTTTGAAAGTTAAGTTCTAATTGTCTTATATTTTTTTAAGTATAAATGATTTTTCATAAATAAAGTCATTGATTTGTATTACGTCAAAGAAAAATCTAATTATTTTTCCGCATTTACGATTTTAAGAGATAAATAAAATGTTAATACTTTCAAATCTTAGGTATCTAAATTTGGGGGTTTTACATTTCACAAGCATGTTCAACTCGACAGATTAGCCCAACAGAATCTAACGTTAGCACGCCTATTAGCCTATGCAAAATTATAGTTGATATTTTCACTCAAGGTAAACTTGCTCTGCAACCATAAATAGAAAGACCTGACTATTCAAAGTCATTTTCAAAGACTGGTAAACGTTTCTATATTTCCGGCATTCACGTTGACCTGTTATATCCTTCAGAATGACATTTGTATGACTTTTCTTTACTTTCAACATCTCAATCGTCATAAGCATTGGTCCAACAGTATCTCTTTCAAGAGAGTAGTGATAGTGATATACATGCGTGGCCTCGTACGTTGGAATTTTCCAACAGCATATTCTTGACCTTATAATGCTTCTGAATGACAATTGAATGAGTTTTCTGTACTATCAACATCTCACTCCTCATAAGCATGGTTCGTGACAAGAAACTAAGAAGTATACATGGACCTCATATTCAGTCAATATGAAATAATGCTTCTGGTAACTGCTCGCACTTGAATTCTATTAAATAAGAAGAACTGACATACATAGGCAGAACTAGATCCATGAAGATGTCGAATAAAGATTTCCCCTTACTTTTTGTTTTAACTCTGTTAATGTCTTTCCCGAAGATTTCCAATGCAATGGATACTATAACTACTTCACAAATTCTTAGAGATGGTGAGACCATTGTTTCATCAGATGGAACCTTTGAATTGGGATTTTTTAGCCCTGGAAATTCCAAGAATCGATACGTGGGCATGTGGTACAAGGAGGTAACAGTTATGACCGTGGTATGGGTTGCAAACAGAGAAGTTCCACTTACAAACAGATCAGGACTCTTGAAGGTTGTCGAGCCAGGACTTCTAGTTCTGCAAAACGATACCGATGGTGTCATCATATGGTCTTCTAACACATCACGACCTGTGAAAACTCCAGTTGCAAAGTTGCTTGACTCGGGAAACCTTGTTGTGAAAGATGCAAATGATGGTGGTGCAGCGAATTTCCTCTGGGAGAGTTTTAATTATCCAACTGATACATTATTAGCAGGAATGATGTTTGGTTGGAACTTTAGAACAGGACATGAAGTGTATCTCTCATCATGGAATAACAATGATGATCCATCTTCAGGAGATTTTACATTTCACTTTGATCCCACTGGTTATCCACAACTTGTCATGAAAAAAGGTTCAGATGTGGTATTTAAAGCCGGACCTTGGAACGGACTACGCTATAGTGGGATGCCAAATTTGAGGAAAAATTCTATTTTCAAATTTGGAATAGTCGTAAACAAAAACGAGGCATACTATGCTTATGACCTCCTTGGATCAATTATTTCAAGGTATACAGTGAGTCCAAGCGGTATTGCGCAGCGTTGGATGTGGATTAGTCGAACGCAAGGATGGGTGGTTTACATTACTGCTCCAATAGATAATTGTGACATCTATAAATTGTGTGGTGCATATGGTAGTTGCAATATTGTGAATTCTCCTGTTTGTGGATGTTTGGATAGATTTCTGCCTAAAGATCCAGAAGGTTGGGAGAGGGCAGATTGGTCAGCCGGATGTGTAAGAAGAACTTCCTTTAATTGTCAAAATGGAGATATATTTATCAAGTATTCCGGTATTAAATTGCCAGATACACAATATTCCTGGTTTAACGAGAGTATGACACTCGATGAATGTAAGGTAGTGTGCTTAAAGAATTGCTCTTGTATGGCTTATAGTCCATTGGATATAAGCGTGGGGGGAAGTGGATGCCTGCTTTGGTTCAAAGACCTAATTGACATCAGAGAGCTTTCTGAAGCAGGACAAGATATCTACATTAGAATGGCTTCTTCTGAATTGGGTAAGAAACTAAGAATTGAGTAAACAAGTTCTTTACTCTTGTCTAATTTTCTTTCATATATAACCTGTATACTTATTGCTTTCAAGGTTGTATCATCATTGAAAAGAATTCATTTTATTTGCATATAAAATTTTGCAGAGTCGAAAGGAAGGAACAAAAAACTTCTTGAATTAAGCTTGTCGTTGTCAATAGGAATGTTTCTGCTTGGGCTTAGTCTGATGCTGTATCTTCGAAGAAGGAAGAAAAGAAATCACAGGCTCAGAACACGCAGTAAGTAAACTTTACCATTTCCTGCTATAGACAGTAGGAGTAACCAAGCTTATCCATATTCATCTAATTGAAATCCTTTGTTTTCTTTTCTCTATCATGTTACCTTCAATTCATTGCTTTTGTTTCAGGCAGGCGGGGAGACAACTGTATGGACCGTGATAATAAGGAAAGTCACAACAAAGACATAGAGCTACCACTGTTCGATTTATATACAGTAACTAAAGCTACCAATCATTTTTCAATTTTTAACAAGCTTGGGGAGGGTGGGTACGGACCTGTTTACAAGGTAATGTACATTTTTTTCCCAATATAACAAGGAAGGCACCACACAGTATCAAATATTTTGCTTGCAGAATCTTTTAAAAATTTATTCTTAATTTCATAAGAGATTTTCTTAAAACGAAAAAGGAATAAATGTCAAAATAAGTCAAATGTAAAAAGTGAGTAGAAAATGAGTTTTGTGAACTGGAATTTTGCAAAACAAACACTTTTTTACACGCACCTTTTTCATTATATAGGGACTGTTCGAGGAGGGGCAGGAAATTGCTGTCAAACGGCTATCAAGAAATTCTCTCCAAGGACATGATGAGTTCAAGAATGAAGTTATCTGTATAGCTAAACATCAGCATCGAAATCTCGTGAAGCTTTTAGGATGCTGCATCGAAGGAGAAGAAAATATGTTAATTTATGAATACATGCCTAATAGAAGTTTGGACTTGATTCTATTCGGTAAGAATCAGCTCAATACCACATTCTATCAGGAGTACCAATTATAAGTAATGACACACATTTTTTGAATCCTGGAGCAAAAAGTTTCTGATCTGTTGTAATACTGAGTACAGAACATAGTTATTCTTTTATACATGCAGTTTCGTGCTACTGTATGCTTGAAGTTATTTAGTTAGAGATATTGGATTTCATTTCTTATTTCCTCCAAAAAATATCCAACAAACAAATCATCTTTATGAGCAGAGAAATTTTTTTTTTGCAGATCCAATGCAAAATGCAGTGCTTGACTGGCCTAAGCGCTTTCACATTATCAGTGGTATTGCTCGGGGTCTTATGTACCTCCATCAAGATTCCCGTCTAAGAATAATTCATAGAGACCTCAAAGCCAGCAACATTTTGCTGGATTCTGACATGAACCCAAAGATATCAGACTTTGGCCTGGCTCGATGGTTCGGAGGAAACGAGATGGGAGCTAACACGAGCCGAGTGGTTGGAACATAGTAAGAATCTCAATCCCTTATTATACAAATGCTCTTCTATTGCTCATAACATAATTTCCTTATAAATTTTATCACCATGTAGTGGCTACATGTCCCCAGAATATGCTATAGATGGCCATTTCTCAGTGAAATCAGATGTATTTAGCTTTGGGGTTTTGGTGCTTGAGATCGTGAGTGGCAAAAGAAATAGAGGATTTACTCACAAAGATCACCATCACAACCTTCTTGGACATGTAAGATTGTTGACTTATTTCTATGCACTTGACAAAGAAATTATTCTTTTTAGCATTTGGATTAGAAAAGATGGTCCTTTTAACTTAGGTAGTAAGCACAGGCATGGATGCTGTATAAAGAAGGAAGGTCTTTGGAATTTGTTGATGCTTCCCTTGATGTCTCGGGATATTTATCAGAAATGCTGCAATCGATCCATGTGGGACTGTTATGCGTTCAACAATGTCCACAAGATCGGCCAAGCATGTCTGCGGCAGTGTTAATGTTGGGAAATGAAGGTTTGTTGCCTCAAGCTAGACAACCTGGTTTTTTCACAGAAAGAGACACTGAAAGTTCAACACAAACACTACAAATTCAAAAAACGAAATGACCATTTCGCTGGTGGAAGCACGATAAGTAAATAAGATACATTAGTCACTCCTATGTTGCTTTTATCGTTATAAATATTAGTTTTCTATTAAAGAAATAACATTCTCCTATGTAATTGATGAATTCAACACACATGATACCACTGGCAAATGATCTAGTGAGCAAGTCAATAGAGATTGGTACTTTATTCTAATAAGGTCAAAGTGTCAAATATCCTACCAATTTAGGTATGCGATTGTCTTCACCATGACAAAAGTTACATTGAGAGTATTGAAACTAGTACATCGAGTGAATCTCGAAGTATACTGGACTTGTCCAAATGTGTGAATTAATTTCTATAGCATGATTGTGAACAAAAAAATTAATTTATGCTTGAGTGTCTTATGTATTACCTTCATACATAATTGAGTTCAGATTACATAATCGACTACCTAGGTAAGTTAGGAGCTGACTGAAATAGAAGTAGTGAGCACATATTAGCACTCAAAATTCGTCACTATTACGTTGAAACCGACAAGTGTACGAGATCATTACACAAGTAACAGAACTAGTGAGTTTCGACATTTTCACGAGGAATGAGGTTTAAAATGTAGTTCAATAGTTAGTATTAAATTTGAATTAGTGACATCAAAAGAGTGATTATGTGGTTGTTTATACTATTTCTAATATATGCTAATAAAGCAAGTAAATCGTGATTTTATCAAAAGTGAATGCTTGTATTAGATTCATGATTCCACATATTTTCATCTATTTCAATTTTCAATTAATAATCTAGTTAACTTCATGCATTTTTGACAATTGATAACGCTAATATCTTATCCAATATATATCGACATATGATTAACACGATCCGATCATATTCCCAGCCCGAATTCATATGAAAATCATGCATTTTATTTTAAGTTGTCTACATGAATGCACATGCCATAAATATTATTCCTATTGCTTATTGCACATGTATTGATTTTATCGCATTCTAAATTTATTGTTCTACACTACAACAAGTAACTAACTATTCAACTAATTTTCAAACAATTAAATAGTGCAATGAGAATTCAAAATCAATCAAGAATACATATATTGAAGTAAACAAATATAGGGTTCTTTGATCATCCAATACAAAAGAAAAACTTAGCCAATCATCCTAAATATTAAATTACCCACAAGTATATGGAATAGTATCATCCGGATCAAGAATGATGGACGAAAGTGGAGAAATCCACTTTCTTGAATGAAATCTTGATAAGGGAGGAGAAATCTTTTATAATCTTGTGAGAACAGCATTGCATTGATGAATTAGCCTCGTTCTTCACCTTTAAATATGTAGAATATATGAATTTTAGGTCTAGAGAGGTCCTTCCACGTTCTGGTCGAATTTTGGTATTTAAAGAATGCCAAAAAGATTTTATTGAATTGTTACCAAAATATAAAAATAAGAAAAATCGGAACTTTATTTCCCATTTTATACTAAGGCACACGTATAGGCTTGTCCTGAGAAGCTTTCAGTATTTCTATCGTAATTTTTTTCTTGATATGCAATTGAGGTGATTCAAACTGAGTTAGAATGCTAACAGTTCTTCTAGAAATATCATTTCTCCAATTCGAATGTTTGCTATGCCAAAAGAGGGTTGCAATCTAGGACTGAACATTGACATCATAACTTTTTTGACTGAAAATTGATGTTTGATAATATTTTGACTATATATTGTCCCTTTGATTTCTTTCCTAATCCAATTGACCCCTATCACTCTCGAATATTCATCATGAGTTCCGACATAACTTTTGAGTATTTGCACTGTAGTCACCGAACTTCGGTTTTGCTTCATTTTATCCCTTTTCCGTTCTTTCTTCCAATATTTTGTCCAAACATGAGTTCTCCATAATAAAAAATAATAATAATAATTAACGGATAAGNTTCGAATGTTTGCTATGCCAAAAGAGGGTTGCAATCTAGGACTGAACATTGACATCATAACTTTTTTGACTGAAAATTGATGTTTGATAATATTTTGACTATATATTGTCCCTTTGATTTCTTTCCTAATCCAATTGACCCCTATCACTCTCGAATATTCATCATGAGTTCCGACATAACTTTTGAGTATTTGCACTGTAGTCACCGAACTTCGGTTTTGCTTCATTTTATCCCTTTTCCGTTCTTTCTTCCAATATTTTGTCCAAACATGAGTTCTCCATAATAAAAAATAATAATAATAATTAACGGATAAGGCACTAATATGTCCAAAGAATAACAAAATATCATTATTTAAGATCTCGAATAAATGTAGAAAATACATTTATTAGTCACCCTATTAGATGAATTAATGAGTCCTCTTGAGTTTTTCTTT
>CAIGRL010111338.1:0-16847 GCA_903798325.1 Fraxinus xanthoxyloides
ACACAAAAAAAAAAAAAAAACTTGTCAGTAAAAAGAATAATTTTGTGTATTGATAAATGCTTTCAACTTTCTTATGTTCAATTTCTTGTAAGAAATTATGAAACAAGTGAAAAAAATCTAAGATGTGAAATTATTGGCATTTTTCCAAAAATGGTACCAATAAACTTGAGAGGAGTGGCATTGATAAGTGGAAAGTTTCTAATACAAGTCAAAGACGTTGACTAATGACAACCATTTATATACCACTAGCTACTGCGTGCATATTTGTGACACAACTGTGGCATTGCTCTTAACACTTGAAAAGGTTACACGTGCAAAAAAACATAATAACTAAAGGAATGGTACAACATAGAGTCAAAATAATATGAAGAGGGACCTATGAGCTCAGAAGTCATAGCCTCACGCCAATGAGAGTGTCTATTGGCATCAATGTAGCAAGTAGGATCAACAGTAATATTAAAAGCAGCTAGAAAGGAAAGGTGAGTGGATAAAGCTCGTAGACATCACAAGAATAGAAAATAGTATGTGTGTCAAGGTTATAAAGCTTATAGGCTTCGCGAGTGCTAACGTAGCCAAGGAAAAGGCATTTAGAGGCACGGGGAGAGAATTTGTCTCGATGGGTGGTGAGGGTTTGAGGCACGGGGAAAAGCCAAAGACACGAAGGTGATCATAGGATGGTATTTTATTGAAGAGGAGTTCGAAAGGTGTTGTGTTGTCAAGGTTGCGGTTAGGAGTGCAGTTGATGAGATAAGCAGCTGTAAGGATACATTCGCCCTAAAATTTGAGAGGAAGAGTGGCTTGGAAACATAGGCTGCGAGCAACATTCAGGAGGTGTGTTGTTTACTCCCCGCAACACCATTTTGCTGTGGAGTTTCAACACAGATATGCTCATGAATAATGTCATGGTCACAAAAGTAGTTTTGTAGGGAACGGGAGAAGAATTCTTGGCCATTGTCCATGCGAATGTGTTTAGTGGTGGTGTTAAACTAATTTTTTATGAGGGCAAAAAAATGAAGGAGATTAGTACTTGTTTCTGATTTAAAACGCATAAGATATATCTAGGTGGTTCATGAAAAATCATCACAATGATAAGGAAATATTGTGCACCACAGAGATAAGCAGTCAGGCAACCACCCCAAATATCACAATAAATTCGATGAAAAATAAATTCACTTTTATTGAGACTTTTGGAAAAAAAGTAGCCGAGTATGCTTTGAAGAATTACAAATATCACATTGAGAAATAATATATGGTGTGTTAATAAAAATTGGTATTGTAAAGCAGGAGGGATGATCTAGGCATTTATGCCACAATTTTTTATTAGCAGAATTGGAAACAATAAGGGCAAGAGGATTAGATGCCCCAAAAACATAGAGCCTATTGCACACCTCACCCGCTCCAATCAGCCTCTTTGACTACTGGTCCTAAAAAAGACAAAAATTAGAAGAAAAAATAATCATACAATCTATTATTTTATTGAGGAATGCGTAGTTGAAAATGAATTTTAAAAAAATGTGTATCAAACAAATGCTAAACTCTACGATATTTCGAAGGAATGTGGGTCAAATAATTCTCATTTTGCTGATAAATACATGCCATAGGAAGCTTATTTGTGTTGATAAGGACACGATCTATAAGTGTAATTGACTTGAAGGATTTTGCTAGATGTACATAGCAAAATTCATAGGGGATGCCCCCACAGGGGTGCTATTTGTCCATTGTGACATTTCTTATATATGCATGCATAGCAAAATCATGCTTACAGTCAATTCTTCTGTTGTTTATTCGTGATTACGACAATTGATTTGACAACACTGAGAATAGTTTAGACTTTAAATATGTTACTTCTCCTTTTAGGCTCTAGGTTTGGAAATTTCTTTTGACTAAACTTTCAGCTGTTAGAAAACAAGAGTCCCTTGCGCTCTCGTAGGAAAACAATTTTGGTTTTTGATACCAAATTTGGTTGGAGCAGTCCATTCATTAGGACTAACAACAAATAAAATTTCACGTTTGATAAATTAAGCTCTTGTTTAGTCAGATTAACAGTTAATGAAATGTATAGTTGAAAAATAGTGAATCTCATAAAAAAAATGATCTAAATTAATTGTTGATTTTAATTTAAATTCAAATTAAAATTTAATCGCTACCAAAAAGGAGCTAACTACTTGATCACTCCATTTGAGTCATTACTAAATTTAATTTTATGATGCGATACGTTAATATTATGGCATGGTTGTGCCCAAACTTTTATGCTTCGTCTATTCTTGCATGGTCCGACATATAGAATGAACTTATAATTACAAAATCGACTTATCAACAAACCTGTTTGTTATTTACTTGATCGGATAAAAGAAACCTTAAGATTTACAAAATGCTCATTAAGATTAACGTTACAAGAGTTGTTAAAAAGTCTTATAGTGACTACCAAACTATCGAAGCCTTGCTCTTTTATTCAGACTTGGAGTGTGTAAAACATAATGATGTTAAGACTCTACTCATTCTAGTGTCTAAAGTGCAGCACAACATTAGTTGCACTAGTCAATGTGTGGCCTGATTAAGCCAATGTTTGCCGACGATTAAAATAAAATTATTTTTTCTCAAATTTATTTTTAGTCATATATTCTCACAATAAAATATTTTCTATGTAAATTTTTTAAAAAAAAATTAAACTTTTAACCGCACATTTTTCAAAAATTCACTATTTCAAAACCATTTTTTCTAAATAAAAAAATTTATTTTAATGATTGTCAAATAGGAGCTAAGTACTCGGCTGATAATCACACACAGCAAGTTGAAATTTGACAATTTTATTCAGGGTGTGTTTGAGCAACATTATTGTGGAAGAATGTATTCTAGAATAATATATTGATGGAGATTGTGTGGTTGAAAAAGAATGAAAAATTATTGATGTGATAGAAAATATTATTTTATTTCAGAATGTGTGATTGAAAATGAATAGATGAATGAAAAAGAAAATTTTAATGCATACCGAACAGTGACTCAATCTAATATGACGTTTCAGTCAGAAAGTTAAAATAAGAATGAAAATCACGGATCATGTATTTTTTTCAAAAGAATATGAAATAGTTAGCTATCCTTTTTGCAAATTATACATGATATTTCAATTTATTGGTATATCAAGGGGGAAAAAAAAAACTATCATCTCATATTCTGTCTATAAATCTGTAATATAATTTACTTATGATTTTTTTTACATGGCAAGTTGATCAGTTCAGTGGATATTTTTGAACAGAACCTACAGCTCAACTTGAAGCATCCTAATGGTCTGTCAAGTTGGTCACTTCAAAAGGTAACTCTTAGTCTGCAGGTACAAAGAACATTTTTATTTTATACATATAAGTACATTAGGTAGTCTATTTATGTAGGAGGATCTAGGTAATGTGGCCTATATGATTCTATAATATGTTTATTATAAAATAATTGACAAAGGTATCCATAAAGTAGTTAATCATCTTAAAAAAAATATTGTGCTTTTGTAAAAAAAACCTACATTTAGCTTCTTCCCTTTGTTTTTTTTTTTTTTTATTTAGTATTGTGTAACACGGTTGGTAGACATGACATTATGGATTATGACAATTAAACCTCCGTACGGCAATATTCATAAATTTTATATGTAAAAGATCAAATTTCATTTTTAATCACACATTTACATAAGTTATTTTGAACACTTTTTTGGACGTTGAACTAACACACTTTACTATTGAGCTAGTTTATGAAAATAAAACTGATTCAAAAGTATATCCTTGAGCATATAACGTCCACGCAATATCTTCATATAATAGATATAGAATTACAAATGCTTCTCGCCTTCAACAATCGGATATTTGTCAAAGACACCTCAATAAACTCTATCTTCCAAGCATTACTTCATCCCATTAGTACTCAAAAAATGAATGCATGTTATCAAATTCTTTTTTTAGCGATCCCAAAATCCCTTTACCAATATTTGGAACTATAAAAATTACAGTAGGCCTGCTAAGGTAACTATATAATACTAGACAACGTTAAGAAAAGGGAAAAAGGAAGTTAAATTTTGATCATTTGAAGTCCGAACTCTCGAGTCATGCGTACCAAATATGCTAATAGAGTTTTCAAACAAGAGAAATATACAAAACAAAGGCCATAATTATTGTACACTGAACAAAACCAAGGCTAAAATGTAACAGTTATTCATTGAAATTTGTTCTATGTACAGATTGAGACATAATTCAAAAAGAAAAGGAAAACTCAGGTGCACTTTGCACTATTATCAGAACCCTACAGGGACTTGAGAAAATTAAAAAACAACTGCTGTTGTCAAATGGAAAGCCAAATTAACCTCAACTAAAGTAATCTAACTTATTTTGACTGAAAGAGAGTTTTTTTTTTTTTGCTCCCAAATTGCTCAGGTCAACTGAATTTCATTCATCTGTAGTCATAATTCTGATATTGAGTTGAACCAAAGTTGTTGAAGAATGGCCCTCCTCCTGTAATTCCTTCATAATCTTCTTCATGAAATCCATCAATCTACAAATCACATATGCATTCATATGAAGAGTTAAGATCATGATAATTAGTTTGAAGTTGAAGTTGGATTATGTATATTAAAGTCTTGTTAGAAGCTAAGGGCATGTCCTCTTTGCCATTTTCAAACAGTTTTTTATTTTCGATTTTTCAAAATAGTGAAAAATGCGTTCTCCTTCCTATTTTCTAAAACGTGTTTTTGAAAATAAGTTTAAAATTTACGGAGAAGATACAAAATGACAAATTGGGTGTTTTCAGTTATAACTTGGCCAAAATTTTCAATTTTGAGTTTTTGAAAATAATTTTTTAAAGTAACAAAAAGAACACATTTTCAACAATTTCAAAATGGACACTCAAAACACAAAACTCAAAATGATTTCAAAACTCAAAACCAAAAACTGAAACAAGAAGAGAACATTCCCTAAATTACTAGTTTTTACCAAAAAGGAAATCATTTTTTGTCTTTTAAGCTAAGCCAAACATGTTCTTTTGAAATGAGATCGAAGACTAGAAAAAATTGGACATGAGTTAAAACGATGTTTATGTGAAATATTTTCTTATCATATTAAATTTAAATTACAGTTAAAAACTGTTAAATAATTTTAATGAAGCATAATAAGCCTCTCATTGAANTAACAAAAAGAACACATTTTCAACAATTTCAAAATGGACACTCAAAACACAAAACTCAAAATGATTTCAAAACTCAAAACCAAAAACTGAAACAAGAAGAGAACATTCCCTAAATTACTAGTTTTTACCAAAAAGGAAATCATTTTTTGTCTTTTAAGCTAAGCCAAACATGTTCTTTTGAAATGAGATCGAAGACTAGAAAAAATTGGACATGAGTTAAAACGATGTTTATGTGAAATATTTTCTTATCATATTAAATTTAAATTACAGTTAAAAACTGTTAAATAATTTTAATGAAGCATAATAAGCCTCTCATTGAAAATAAAATTTATAAACTCAGTTAAAATCAAACATTAATTTCAAAATATAGTTACAGCTTAGTCGTTAATATTCAAACATTTGTGGGACCCACAATTATTCCTACAGAGACTAGACTTAAAGTTCATAAATTATTTATATCAATTAAATTATATAAAGTTGTGGAAGGGAAGAAAATAATACCAAAAGATCATAATTGTCGTCATATCTATTAATCATTGATGCTTTGGGAATCTCTCCAGCTTCATCGTTGCGTGCGAATCTGCCACGTATTCTTGGTCGATTGTCTGCTAACGTCTTCCGACATGCATACTAGTATTATTACAGAAACAAAAATCCCAACCATATTGTTAGCTTATCCTAATGAAATCTTGTAATTGAGGGTACATCAAGTCAAGTCGAACTTGGTGTACAAAAAGCTTTATCCTTCGTAAAAACTATGACAGTATCAATGTACCTTAATTGTCTTGTTGAAGTTTCTTTGGGTCTTTTTTGCTCTGTACCTTTGAATCCTCTCTTTCCTCTCTTCTGCGCTATAGCGCCCCACTTTGAAGTTTGCCTCCTCCATGAATGACTTCTCTGTTTGCAACTGTGCTCTCATCTTCTTAAAATGAAAATTCAAACCAAATTTGAAGTCAAAATCACCAAAAATTCAAGGAAAAAAAGAGAGCAATTTAAAACGAAATGATTTAATATGCTACTAGACCAAACAAAAGTTACTGAGTTCAACGTAGTAGGCCTTTAGTGAAAAAATTGAATTCAAAGTGCTCGTAAAGGGTTGTTTTGTGACAAAATTCCTTCCTTTTGCAACCTCGTAAAGGTTTAACATGGGATGATTCAACATAGAACCAGAATAAATAAAAATTACAAATTTAACATTATATTACAAAAATACTTCATCTTTATGATAATGATACCACTTAGAAATCATCAAACAAAAGAAAGAGATGAAGCTAAAAGAATTGCTAAAATTTAGACAAACTGAGTATAAAACTAACGTGCAAATCTCCAGTGCTGGAAACCCTTCTCATTTCACCAGATGGAAAACTACGCTCTGGTGAATTCCAGATTTGTTGCTGCAAATTTGGACATTCCAAAACACTATCAAATCCAGGCTGAAACAAATTCTTTTGGTTTCCACCAAATGAATTGCTGCTAAAATTCCTCTGCATGAACTTCATTGCAATATCAGAACCCCCATCATAACTTTGAGGCATAAATGAATTATTATAACCCGAATAACTCTCAAAAGGGACTGGAAATTCTTCTGATTTCACCTCTGAAAAAAGGCATTTTGCATTTTCTAAATGGGATATTGTGAGATTTTCAAGCTGGAAACTGGGTGGGGAAGAAGAAGATGAGAAAAGTGTAGATGAGATTTTTTCCAATGTATTTGTTTCATCAAGTAGGTTTTTCTCTTGAATCAAATTTGTACCATTATTACTATTTTCTTGAAATTCTTGGAAAATATCAATGGAGGAATCATTAAATGGAGAGAATGGATCAGAGAAGAAATTATCAAGTACAAAGAGATCAGAAGACATTGAAAAAAAAAAATTGAATTCCAGTAAGTGACTTTTTTTTTTTAATTCTATATCAATCCCTCTTTTCCACTGCGTGTACTGTGTGAAAAATGAGTTGTGATTACTTGGTGCAGAAGGGACAATATTTGGTGAAAAAGAACAAGAAAATGAAGAGAGTTGAGGTGGGCTGGTTTTCTTTAACAAGAACTCCTGCCCATGATCAAGCAAGATGACAAAAATTCAATTGTCCTCTCCATATCGCTTTCACATAGACACAAAATCATACCTACACAGAGACAATATATAGACACAGAGTCTCTCAGTTGCACAAAGAATCCAGGGGACAGAACAAGTTGAACCAATAGTCCATTTTGAGAAAATTGCACGACTGGTCCACCGATTTATGTATTTGAACAAATATTTTCTTAATTTATTATTGGTGTGGTTTCTATGATGTTGAAAAATTTATATCAACACTAAGTGATTGGCTCGGCCTGAAAAAAAATTTGGGCAACTTGAGGCAACTTAATTAATTAAGGTTGTTCGTGACCCAACACTTTGGATGTCCCTTGTGGATTGGTGGTGATATGTGAGTTTGTTCATTCATTTGGTAAGTTGGGACTTTGGTTATATGGGCCACTTGTTGGATTTGTCTTTGACCCAGTCTCGTATATAACCTAACTATATATCCATTACGTTTCTTGTAGCTTAAATGTGTGTATATTTGCAATAAAGTGCAAGAGATTAAGAGAGCCGTTCTTGAGAGTTTCTTGATATTCAATCATTGCTTCCCTTTCATCTTTCCTCCGTTGTGATGTTGTAATTATGACCACTATTATCCGTTGTAGGTGTGAAGCTTATGGCTACTAAGTGTAAGAGAATAGTTGTAGGTTGAGCTTCCTCAATTGGTGTTCATTTGGTTGAAAAATGGAGCCGTGTTCCAAGATTTTGAAGTGTTTCCACTTATATATGGTATCAGAGCTTATGGTATTAAGAAATTTGTGAAAAAAAATCGTGCAAAACATCTGGAAATCGACCAAAAACAAAGCTGGAAACAAAAGCATAAAATTATTGAATCTGTAAACTTGATTTTCAGCCAAACCAGTGGCCATTTGGAGAAACCAAGGCCGTATTCTTATTTGTTGGAGGAGGCGCACCTGCATGGCTGGTGCGTGTGGTGGTCCGCGACATTATTTGGGTGCGCATGGTTGGTTTTTCAGCGTCTTGTGATAGTTGTTCTTGGAGGCACGATGGACCTTGCTACGGCGTGTTTTGAGCGATATAGTGAAATTCGGACGATTTTGTCCTTAGACATTTAGGTGCCGAGTGTCGTTGATTGGTTGCAGCTTGATGGCGAATAATAGTGGCTCTAAAGCTGTAAATTCACATTTCTCCTAATTTATGGACCCTTAAACTTGGTCTTCTTAAATTGGTTTATTCCTTTTAAACTCCAGTATTAGAAAGTCACTTTGTGGGGGTAACATTAAGATTAATGTTACGTTGTGGGATAACCATTGCTTGTTGCTAGAATTTTTGAATTGCATGCTCTATTTGAAATGTTGAATTTGACTGCAAGTTGATATTTGTTTCTGTGTTTAATTTTCATTTAAGTCACTGTGTGAGAAATTGATTTTAATGATATACATCTGTGTTGCATTAATTATTCTGTTAAAGCACGTGGACTTTACCCGTTTGACCATTCCCTTTAAAATTGAGATCTCGAATATTACGAAACCATGAAAATCTAGTACGGTATATATTGTGACTTTAGGATTACTTTGTATGACCTAATTGTTTATTTTTGTTGTTCTGTTTTCGAAAATGACTTCACATTTTAAATTGAGACTTTTTAGTTTGGCAACAATAAATGGAAATTTTGGTTCAACAAAAAGTCTCAAAAGTCACTGATAACAAGTTTTATGCTGATTTAACAGAGGAACAAAATGAAAAATATGACAAACTTACTTACACTTCAATTATTTCACACTTATCTGATACTATTTTGAGAAAATGTGAAAAACTTAAAACCAAAAAAGATCTTTTAAAAAAGTTGGAAGATTTATATTTTTTTAAGTCTACTCCTGACAAATTGTATTTACTCGAAAGATTTTTCAATTTTAAAATGGTTATGGATCCTTCAAATGATCTTGATGACAATTTGGACGTTTATAACAAATTTGTTCAAAATACTGTTAATTATGATGAAAATGTGTTTGAAACCTATAAAACCATTATTTTGCTTAATTATATGCGTAATTTATTTATGAAGGTTGAAAATGCAATTATGTATGATGAAGGTCGAGTGATGAAGGTTGTAAAAAAGGGTCAAGATTGTGAGAAGTAGAACATAGTTTAAGCAAATAATCTGGGTAGGACTTAAAATCGTAGTGACTTAAGTAGTGACTCGAGTGATGAAGATCGTAAAAAAGGGTTGAGATTGGGACGAGTCTTGTGTAGGCAGTGTTACAACTATGGTAAAGCTCGACTCTTTATAAGGGATCATCCAAAGAAAAATGATAAGTAGAAAGGCAAGGCGAGAGATTAGGCGAATGTAGCCACTGAGTCTAGTTATGACCGGAGTGAAGTTTATTGAGAGTAAACATAGTTAGTAGTTACTGCATGCGCGTCTGTGTGTAATTCCTTCTGCATGTATGATTGCTTATTCTTTAGCATTGCTATATTTTACAATTTCAATCTGTTTGATGTGCGTAATTGCATGAATTTGATAGTAATCTTATTACTCTGTGTAATATTTTTGCATGCATAGTTAGGTTGTAATGCAATAGAAGTAAGTATGTATGTTGGTAATATGGAGTATAGATGACTGATGGTGCACTGGTAATATGTACGGGGATGTAGATAGTGACATTTGGATCACAAAAGGTAATATCATTAAATGCTGGAATCTTCTATATGTGAGAATCCTAATCGAGTGGAGTGTGAGAATGACACTCCTATCACTTCCATTAGGTAGAGAAACATTATCCACTTATGTTGAGAAATTGGAGGTAGTGATATAAAATCATCCCATGGACTTAGGATTTATAGTGGTTTACCAGTTAGACTTGAATAATTACTAGTCTAGTGAACATGGTTGACGATGCCATCTGTATTCTCGAGATGCTAGCTACACGGAATATGATAGAATAAATGTGGTCAACTCGTTATTCTAATGTTCTTTGCTAGTTGAATATATTTGAAAAGATCTGTGTGTTATCCTATGTACTATTTTTATTGCATATTTTTATGTGCTATTGATTGATTATTGTGATTATCTATTTCTACTTGGATTTTCTTGACTTTAGCCCTGGTGAGAATATGTAGTAGGTATATTATGTGTTTGGGGTCCAAGATGCAATGTAAGGTTTGTTATTCCAATTTTATTTGGTTACCTTGATTAGACAAGTATAAACTTTGTGTTTGTTTGCTTGCAAGTTGATTGTGTATTAAAGTGGAGATTTGTTGAATTTTGATACCTAATAAATTCGGACAACGATGTTAAAACGACGTTGAAAAATTTATATTGACACCTTAATGATTGACTCGATCCAAAAACAACTTGAGCCACTTGAAGCAACTTGGTGGTGAGTGTGAGTGTGAGTGAGTGTTAGCCAATTGGTGGTGATATGTGAGAATTGAGATAGCACATTCATTTGATAAGTTGGGGCTTTGGTTATATGGGCCGTTTTGTGGATTTGTCTTTGGCCTAAGGTGATACATAACCTAACTATATATCAATCGCATTTCTTGTAGCTTCAGTGTGTGTATTTACAATAGAGTACAAGAGAGGCTAACACTTTTGGGAGTTTTTGATATTCAACTATTGCTTCCCTTTCATCCTTCCTCCTTTTGTGATATTGTAATCACCACCACCATTATCCTTTGTGGGTGTAAAGCTTGTGGTAAGAGAATAGTTGTGGATCGAGCCTCCTCGGTTGTTGTTTGTTTGGAAGAAAAACTGAGCTCGATTTCAACATTTCGAGTGTTTTCGCTTACATATGCTTTTGCATGAGTACATTCCATTGTGCACACCATTTCCTCCTCGTGGAGCTTAGTAGATCAAACCGAACATATCGGGATCAAGGTATATTCTCGTGTGTCTAGCATGTTGAATTCGTGAACTTGAACATCTCACGACAATCAGGCTATTATTCATATTGCTTCTAACCCAATTTTCCATGAACGTACTAAGCACTAGAGATTGATTGTCATTTTGTTCGAGACAAAGTCACTGATGGTTTCATTAAGCTGCTGCCTATTCGATCCAAACATCAACTTGCTGATGTTTTTACAAAGGCATTGCCAGCTTCTCTTTTGTGCTCCTTATTATGCAAGATGGTTGTCATCAACCTTCATTGTCCATCTCGAGAGGGAGTAACAGAACTTGGCTTTACAGATGTTATTAGCTGGAGCTTTGCATGGAGTTAGCTGAAGCTTTGCAGGTGAAGCTAACTGGAGCCAGCAAGTGAAGTTAGCTGGAGCTGAATTAGTTTAACTGATTTGTTATTTAGTTACACGTGTTCACATTGTATTGGTTTGAACAAATTCACTTAGTTTGTTAGATTCTCTCTTCTATTTATAGCACATTGAACTATATTGTAATTAACTTTTTGATCAATAAGAGATGAACACAGTTTTCTCTCTCCGTTTATCAGTTTATTCAATAATGTTCTTGTCGAAATGAAGGTTAGGATAGAGCATCCTGCTGGTTATGAGTATTTGAGTACTTCAATATGCTACTTTTGTTATAGAACTTTCTATGTGGCACTGATCTTATTTTTTTGGCAGTATATGAAATAATTTATGTTAATGCATAGACAATGTTCTTTTATACAATAACCTCTATAGGCATTTCCTAATAAGTATTTGTCTCTTGGTTTTTATAATAAATGAGTAGTTTTGGGGGAAAAAAAAAATAGCATTTGCAATTTATTTTGAAATGAATTTTTAGCACTTCTCTTTTCTACCTAAAAAAGTACTTTTCTCCACTGAGAATGTTCTTCCATGCTGTTTGTGTCTTCTCATGGAGGCATTTGTTTGCATTCGTATATTCTTGTTGATCTTATGTTGTAATGGCTTCTTTGGACCACAAGACCAGCAACACTTATTCGTTGTGACCTTTCAGATATATTGCCTTTTAATTTTTTCATAATGATGTATTGACTGGTAAATTTGCTAGGCTGATTAAAGAATTAATCATGAAATTAAAGATGAAGAAAGCAGAAATCCTCTAGAACTTACCAAGGAACTGAATGGTGTGAAGCAAAACATGGTAAGTTTCTAAATTTCGTTTAACTAATATTTTAACTAAGTTCTCGATGTCATTATTTTGTCCAATGCACCCATCTACCCACACCCTCACCCCCATCCCCTACCGGCCAAAAGTTCCTTTGTCTAATCCTTATGTGAAGTATGAGAGAATAATCATCACAACAATTGAGCAAGTTATGTTAAAATATGGATCCATGCATGGGAAGGAGGAGGAGAGCATATCAATCAATATGGCAGGTTTTATCTGCTGGTTGTTCATGATTAAACTTTTTGTCTTGATTTTAGAAGTACATTTCTGTTTAAATGCTCCATCTGACCACTCTATAATCTCTAATTGTTGTTAGATGAAGTGCACGAAACTTACCAACCAACCATTAATATTCAAGATTGTGCACTACATCAGATCTGAGAGGACATCGAAGATTGAAGATGAGCGTGCTTACACTATATCTCCCCGTGTTTCCAAGTATGGATAATCTGCTTCTATCTGTCTATAATTCCACCTATCCATGCCTTTGTATTTGTGCACGTGTTTTTGTCAATGTGTACACAAGCACACTTGTGGAGACCGTGAAAGCTGCCGAAATGGTAAGAATGCATTAGAAACAACTTGCCACTATGTTGATCGTTTCGTGTTCATCTTCTTGTGCAATTATTTATCTACTTGATGGCTTTCCCCTACCTCTTGCTGTTTTTTTCTTGTTTAGTACATTTAATCATCTTCACCAAACATGTAATAGTTATATCTGTCACTCATTGTTTTCCCTGCCTCTTGTTTGGCTTTTCAAACAGATAAAACCAAGACTACAGAATCTGTTAACAATAAAGACAGTGAATTCAAGTTCATCAACACTAGGTTGTTGAAGGAAAATTTCTGCTCAAGTTACCTGGTTTTGACTATATATTATTAAGCCGTTTAGTTTATGGCTGCTTTCTCAAATACAGGTGGTTTTCCATGAAAGTTTGGCATTTAAAAGTGGTTTTCAATAAAAGTTTGGCATTTTAGTGTGTTATGGTAGTTGTGATTTAAGGGATTTTGGTAAATTGTTTCCTAGTTTGTTAGTTGCTATTTTCCAATATAATAAAGCTTTTCTCCTTTTCTAGATTGACAGAATTGATAAAAAGATGGCTTTTGTATGTATTTCCTTTCAATTTTTGCTACTCGAGTTTCAAATTGATATATATGTTGATGTCTTATACAGAAGTTGAAGCATCGTGTTATAAATAAGGATATCAATTCTGAACGGAATAAGGATTTGACAATTGGAGTTGGAAAGTTCTGATTAATGTACTTCATATTTTATTTTATTTTTTGTTAATTTAATTTTGTACATAAACTGTAGCTTTAAGTCATCTTCTTTACTGCAAGTAATTTTATTTTTTTAAGAGGAGTGTAAGAAAATGATTTGTAATGATGGAATTATTATTTATTGTTACTGCTCAAATAAATTTAAAGATTATTATGGAATGAGTTTGATATATGTAAAATAATGTATGTAAATATAAAATATATGTAGTAATTTTTTATTTTTATTTTTTGAAAAAAGGTAGCAAAATTGCAACGTTCAACGAATGTTGCAAAAAATAAGGATATAAGTATAGACAACAAGCAAAAAATTCGAAGAACGTTGAAAAAAAAAAAAGACAACATTTTTTAAAGATCTTTCGCAACGGTCATTGAACGTTGGCATATCCTTATACTCTATAGCAACATTGAAGCATGCAACATACGTTAACGTTGCAAAATGTAGTCTTTGGTGTAGTGTATCTTAAAATATATTATGCAACATTTCAAACGTATAGAAAATCATATTTTGCAACAAACATGACTTGTTATTAAAGATATATTGCTGAGTATGTGTTGTTGCAAAATAGAATATGTAACAAAAGTCATTCCTTTAAAGTAATTTTTGCAACAAATATTTTGCTTGTAAAAAATTGTTGGAGTAATCGTTGCAACAAATTCACTTGTCATCTTTTAAATTTTTCACGACAAATATGCATTGCAATGACATTACGATGACTAATATCTTGTTGCTATTTCGTACTTTCGATGTCAAACAAATAGTGTCGCGAGTTTATTAATGCGATGAATGAGCAAAAGATGTCGACAAATAATTCTGTGAGTCATATAGCGCAACAATGTCCGCAACAAACATCTTGTCGTCCCTAAATTATTTTTGCAACAAAATCTCAATTTTTGCGACAATATTTTTTTTTTTTTTTGTCATGAAACTGGTTGTTTATTTAGAAATCCACAATTATCAATGTAATTTGTTAGTTATATTACTTACAAACTCATAATAATATTAAGTCTTACTAACTGAAGAAAGATTTTTACAAATTATATTTAACACTAATGAATTATTTTACACTTATTAATTATAGAGTTCAACATAATACTATATTTCACTTTTTAATGGAAAAAGAAATCGATTTTTTATATATATAATGTAGAGTACTTCTTTCCTATTTACTAATGATAAATAAATAAATGTAATTATAACCCCATAATTCTTTCAGATAATCCAAGAAATGGTTCCCCATTCTCAATTAGCCTTCAAGACTGCAGACAACCGTTTTTATCTTTGTCTTTTGAACTTGCAATCAAGAGACTTTTTGGACGGCCTTCTTTTATAAACTTGAGTGAAAATTACACCCACGCATGTTTTTTTAAGTTTTCAATTCAAAAATCAAATTTAAAAATTATTTATTCAAAAATTAGGTGATAATTTAAATTTTTAATATTAATAATAATATAATAAGCTAAATTAATCTACATGTGCGCCTCACCCCACCAAATTTCACTCTCAACTCGTATTCACTTCCATTCTCTCTTCTATTCTTTATCTCCCTTTTCTCCTCTCTCCCCTTCCTTCCATCTAAAGACTATCAACGGCGTTCTTTACTGTGAGAGAGATGTTCACATTGCTACGAGCAATGTAGCTGCACGAGATGCTCACAACGCGCTTGTGCGCAGACAAATGGGGCGCTGCTGCACCCACGAAGCCGCGGTGAATGGCACAATAGCGATGCCGTGGTGTGGTGTTGAATAGGTCTATGTTGGTGTGATGTTGGTTGTGGTGTTTGGCGACGCCGTAACCTGAGCTCCGCGTACAACGATTCTCAACCATCGTTTTGGAGATGGTTTTGGTGTTGTTTCTTATTCCTTTGATTTGTTGCTTAGCCAGTATTTTGGAGTGGTTTTTATTGGTGTTACGCAAATGGTGGTGGTTATAAATGGTGGGGGTGGTGTTGATAGTTGTGACAAGGTGGCTTGATGTCCGATTAGTGTCGATGGTGTGGGTGGGGATGGAATGAAAATATTTTTGACCAACTAATTAATTTGGAGTTTTATTACATGTACAATTAGTTTGACGAAAAGCTAGATAGATAACAAGATGGCATATATTTAGACCTTGATTTGAATTTTCATTTATTCAAATTAAGCGTCAAAATGCATGCCACATCATCATTTGTCCACAAAAGGTATAAACATCTTTTCGACAAGTAGCCTAATTGATTTGGGTGTTTACGACCAATTATTAAGTTAATTTATGATTAATAAATAATATACGACCTAAAATGTGAGATTATATTAAATCTATAATCGTAACTCATAATTTGTACATGGTCACATATCATTGAAATCAATATCCATAGGTCACAAATCAAATAGAACTTACGTCCACAAGTTATAGTTTACATATCACATGTCATATTATATAGGTCATATATCAATGTCAGCAAGTCACATGTCAAAATTAACTGTAACGGTTAAAATGTCATATGTCTTTGTGCACTGATAACATCTCGCAAACTCAAGTTCATAGGTAACATGTCACAAGTTATATTGCACATGTAACAAATTAATGTCCACAAGTCATAGGCCATTGAATCAATATCACATATAACAGTTTACACAACATTATCACATATCACATGTAATAATTCAAAGGTAACACATCACATGTCACAATGCATAAGTTATAGATCTATATCAACATGTCACATATCATAGAGAAACTGGTCATAGATCATTGGATTATTATCACAAGTTACAGTTTTATGTCACATATATCAACAGATCACAAAGAATTGGTCATGTACAATTGGATCAATATTATAGATAACAATAGATATTTTCAATTTTCATCACATCAATTCACAATTTACTAGCCAATGGATATTTTCAATGTCACAGTTTACATGCCAATGAATCTTTTCCATTTCCGTCACATCAATTCCCGATTGGAGCTTCAACATTGTATTGTAAATTCAAAGATAAGAAGATCCAACAACAATACAATATTATGTGCCACAAATTGTGACTTCGAAACAATTCAAACCTACTTTGGGACGATCACCAAGCTCAATTCACTACTTCTATTATTACTTTAGTTTGTGACCGTTGCCTTAAAAAAACATGTTCTATAGTGTTGATAAGTTCCAATTTGTGACTTCAATAATCCAACAATTTTCAATGAGACAAATTTCGACAGTGAGAATGGAGATTATTTGCTCTTGAGAATTCTATGCAACTTTTCTCTTTTTGATCATCACAATTTGTTAAATTGG
>CAIGRL010111485.1:0-21701 GCA_903798325.1 Fraxinus xanthoxyloides
TTAAAAAAAAAAAAAAATTCATGAAGAAGACGGACCAGGCACAGGCGCTGCCGGAACCGGTCGTCTGGTGGAGCCCAACACGCGCGGCCGTGGCCGCCCCCGAGCTGGGTGCTGGGTCCGTCTCTGCATACAGGGACTAAATTTTCTTGAACCGAAGAAACAACCATTCCTATTACAACGTTTAGATTAGTTAATGCTAAGCCAAATGTACATAAAAATCAACAACTAATAAACGAGGCATGAATTATTAGAATTATATCATCATACTATTTAATTTTATCCGATATGCGATCTAACACACTCTTTCTAAGGATTTAAAATTTAAGTGGAATTAAGATGATAATATTTTTAATATTATCTTAGTCACGATAAGAATAATAATATAGTGAAATTAATATAATTGTTCATATTTATTCTAATGTGTAGTTTGATTTAGGCCTATGGTTGAAACATTGATGAGACAAAATGATAACTTAGAAAGTATGTGATGCATAGAATTAAAGTGGGGGGAAAAATCATAACTAACACACTTTTAAAAATACAATTTCAAAATATAGTAATTAGCGCAAAATATTCCCACATTTCAATATTATTGTGTAAAATGTTCTTACCTTTTATTTTTTTGACATTTTCATCATTTTTTTTTGACATTTCATTGCCAAAAAACCCTTCCATCCACTTCCCGTTAATTGCTCCATTAATTCAATACAAAAAGTTGGATTAATCAGTACAAAATGTTCATACCTCTTTATATTATTGTGCAAAACGTCTTCGCCTTTCAATTTGTTGGCATGTTCACCCTTATTTTCATTTTTCTTTACTAAAATTGTCATTTCATCCACTTACCTTCAATTGCTCCGTTAATTCAATACAAAATGTCAATTTTCTTTTCAAACATTAAGGATAAAATAATCTCAATCCATTTAACCCCTTTTTTTTCCCGCGTTCAAAATAGTTATTCCACAAGTAACGCTAACATGAATAAGAAAATAATTTATGAAATTATTATATTAAATAAAGAAAAAATAACGTAAAGAACATTGTATTTCATCTAACCCAATCACCATTCAGCAACCCCTAATGAACCCATCCCTTAATGCTCCAAGGCAAATGTACAACCATCTGAATTCCTCAGCATACCCCACTAAATTTTATCAATAATACACCATTATAGTAGCAAGTGTTGTGAAATGCAATGTTCTTTACGTCATTTTTTCTTTATTTAATATAATAATTTTATAAATTATTTTCATATTCACGTTACTGTTACTTATGGGATAACTATTTTGAAGGCGAGAAGAATATGTTAAATGTGCTGAGACTATTTTACCCTTAAAGTTTGAAAAGAAATCTATCTTTTTGTATTAAATTAATAAAGCAATTGACGGTAAGTAGATAAAATGACCTTTTTAGCAACGAAATGTAAAAATAAGGGTGAAAATACCAAAAAATAAAATGTATGGATGTTTGAACAATAATATTGAAAGGTAAGGATATTTTGTGCTAATTACTCTGACTTTTTATATTGAATTAACAGAACAACTGATGCCTGATGTAAGTGGATGGAATGTCGTTTTTGGCAATGAAAGATGGAAATAAGGATGAAAATGCCAAAAAAATAAGAATATTTTGCAAAATAATATTGAAATGCAAATACATGTTTTGTACTAATTACCCTTTCAAAATATTAACATGTGTAATTTTTTTCAAAATATTAACATAGAGAAGAATCATTTCGTCGGCCCAACCCCTTCTCTGTTTGTCACCTTCAATATATGCACATAAAATCTTATGAATACCTTTGCACCTTGACTTGTCACAATAATTACAATGAAGAGAGTGAAAATTACAAAGATAAAAATACAATTATCAAGTCCAAGGTGAAACTAGCTCTACACAAAATCATGGATTCATGAACTACTTTTTATTGTTGAAGTTGTGGAAATCGTTTCTAATGCTCAACGCCAATACAAAATTTCCAAACGACATTCATTTTTTTGAAGGTGTCGAAAAATCTCCCGACAATAAGATTGTGTACCTTTACCTTACGTACGGAATTTCCATAGATAAGAATCTGTATGCATTAGGTGATTGAGCAAAATATTGAACAAACGAGAATATGAGTTCAAGTATTGTTGCCTTAAAATAAATTTGATTTACACTTGAATAGATTTGTTGGAAGATATTAACCAATATATAAATTTCTTAATGAAAAATAAATTGGACTTACATTTGAATAGACGTGTTTTTTATGTTAACTGGGTTAAATTAAGGATCATTATCAATTAGGGATGGTAATGAAACGGTTCTTCGCGGAACCACCACCAACTCACAGTCATGGATAGTAACACAACTATTAGGACCCGTCTAATTGCCACATTTTCTAAGGAAAATGTCACATTCGATAAAAACGAATTTCACTTTAGCCGTTTGATTGCAACATGAAAATGGAAATCGAATTATAAGATACAACCACTTTAAACTGTATTTTCTTTGTTTTTATGGAAAACGGATTCCTATAGGTTTGGTGGATTTTTATTTTCCAACTAACATGGAATTGAGATTCTTTTTCACTTTTACCTATCAAACGGACCCTTAATGAAGTTGACAGTTTTGCCACAAAAGAAATAGTATTTGTAGCTTTTCTACATTTTATTCACAATTGCAAGGGTCCGTTTGATTGGTTTAAATTCCATGGAAAATGTCACATGCGAGGAATTCAATTTCTACTTTGGTTATTTGATACGAAAGTGGAAATGGAATTTGAATTCTAAAGTACAGGCGCTACAAAAAATCAGTTGTACATATTAGCTGATGACACTGTTCCTAGATAGCTAACTGCAGCACACCACGTAGATTTTGACTACATGGTAGGAGTGTTGGTTTTAAGATTTCAATCTTCATCATTTCTTTACAAGGCTCAAAAATATATACACATCTAGGCTATACATGGAATATATGAATTACTGATATAATTCCTAATCTAAGAAAGGAATCTATAATCCAAGGATTGTAGTGCATGATTTTTTCTTATCACAAAACAAATTCATTTCGGAGTCAGGGACAAAGCCAATTTCTGTCAAAAGCCTCCTAAGCCACAATAATTCACATAACCCTTTAGCCATTCCACGAAACTCAGCTTCAGCACTAGATAGGGCAACCACATTTTGTTTCTTACTCCTCCAAGTAACTAAGTTCCCTCCAACAAAGGTAAAGTAGACTGAAGTGGGTTTTTTGTCCATGATGTTCCCTGCCCAATCTGCATCGGTATATCCTTCTACTCTTAGGTGATTCTTCTTTGAGAATATAAGTCCCTTTCCAGGAGAAGACTTCAAGTATCTTAAAATTTGTATTACAACACTCCAGGAGAAGACTTCAAGTATCTTAAAATTTGTATTACAACACTCATATGATCTTTGCTCGAACATTGCATAAACTGGATTACAACACTTACTGCATAAGCAATATCAGGGCGTGTGTGAGACATATAAATAAGCTTGCCTACCAATCTTTGGTATCGTCCTTTGTCCATTGGTACTTGATTACGATATTTCCCAAGTTTGTGATTCGAAATTATTGGAGTATCTACAGGCATACAATCTAGCAATCCAACCTCTGTCAATAGGTCTAAAACATATTTCCTCTGGGACAGGATTATACCCTGTTTTGATCTAGCAACTTCAATTCCTAGAAAATATTTGAGTTTTCCTAGGTTCTTCATTTCAAACTCAGATACCAGTTGTTCTTGAAGTCTTGCTATTTCATCTAAATCATCTCCTGTGATGATCATATCATCTACATAGATTATCAGGGTAGTCAATTTGTCGTGCCTCTGTTTCAAGAACACATTATGATTAGAATTACTTTGCTGGAACCTGTACTCCTCATGGCTGTACAGAGTCTTCCAAACTAAGCTCGAGGTGATTGTTTCAAGCCGTATAGAGTTCTTTGCAATTTGCACACAATATTACCTTCTGCATTGGCTTCATATTCTGGGGGAATGTTCATAGATATCTCTTCTTCTAGATCACCGTGTAAAAAGGCATTCTTCACCTCAAACTGATGTAAGGTCCAACCAAGATTTGCTGCAAGTGACAACAGTACTCTCACTGTATTTAACGTGGCTACAGGTGAGAAAGTTTCTTGATAGTCAACTCCATATGTCTGTGTGAATCCCTTTGCTACAAGTCTAGCTTTGTGACGCTCAATTGTTCTATCTGCCTTGTACTTGGTCGAAAACACCCATTTGCACCCTACTATTTTATGTCCTTTAGGTAGCGTGGCCAGGACCCAAGTCTCATTTTTCAATAGCGCTTCCATATTCTCTTTCATAGCTTTGACCCACTTTGGATCTTTCGTTGCTTCTTCAACACTCGTAGGAATTTGATAAGAGGAGATTTTGTCTGCGAAAGCTTTGAGGGTTTTGGGAAGTCTCTTTATGGATACATAGTTGGCAATTGGATATTTGAGCATCGGGCCTTCCATGTCAGGAGTGTCTGTTCGGTGGCTTACGTATGGTAACTGGAGTATCATTAGCTAAATGAGGTGTACTTGGAGATTTAGAGGAGCTTACCATAGGAGTATTCTCAGGAGATAGGTTTGTAGATACTGTAGAGTGAGGAGGGGGTACTACTACTTCAGAGGTTTGTTGCTTCTCACTAGTCTCTGATGGTTGAACACTAAGTTCTGAAACAACAGGCTCATTAACAATAAGTTCTACATCAGGTATATAAACAACAGGCTCAACAAATCCAGGTCAGTCATACCTTAGCTAATTTGACTCTTCACCCTAAGACTCCTTGGAAGAGTAGAAGTGGATGGGGTAGAGAAAAAAAATTCTCTTTTTGATTCTAAGAAAGTTACATCCATTGTAACACAGGTACGACAGTTAGTTGGATCATAGCATTGATATCCTTTTTGATGCAGACCATACCCAAAACATACATCGAACTGCACATGGATCAAGTTTGGTGCGCTAATTTTTGTGAAAATGAACAAAGGCAACACAACCAAATACTCGAGGCGAAATCATTAAGGTTGTAGGTAGAGAAATGACAGTGGATAAGCCTTGAGGGGAGTTCGAAACTCAAGAGCCCTAGAAGGCATCTGATTAATAAGGTAAACTGTTGTAGTGACAAAATCAGTCCAAAAATGATAAGGTACACAAGCACCAAGCAGACTAGCACGAGCAGTCTCTAAAATATGCTGATTTTTCCTTTCGACAATGCCATTTTGTTGTGGTGTCTGAGGACGTGGTTTCATGAATCAAGCCATGGTGATTGAAATAATTTTTGAATTCATGGTTCACATATTCTCCACCGTTATTAGATTGAAGTATGCGAATTGTAGCAGAAAACTGAGTCTTAACCATCTTATGGAATGAGCGAAAAATAGAAAAAACTTCGTCTTTATTTTTCATCAAATACAACCATGTCATACGAGTACAATCATCCACAAAAGTCACAAACCATCGAACACCAGACATTGTAGGTTTGGGAGATGGACCCCACACATCAGAGTGGATATTCAAACTTAAAGGATAAGTAGCATGACGACTTTTAGCTAAGATGCATGTTTCGCATTTAAAATCCAAATCTGACATACCGAAAAATAAAGTAGGAAATACATGTTTCGGATAACCAAATGAAAGATGTCCTAACCGACGATGCCACAACAAAATATTCGACTTATTTTGATCACCGGAGCCTCTCGTGTGATTAGCTCGACCGATGCCAAAATATTCCATATAGTAGAGCCCCCTCCTCTTAGTACCACGCTGAGAATATCCTGAAGAAGGCAAAACGTAGGATAAATTAGAACAGTACAATTTAATTCCTTCGTGACTTGGCTTACTGACAATAATTTATGAGACAATGATAGCTCAAAAAGAGTATTTGTCAAGGAGAGGGTTGGTGATATCATCACAGTACCAGCCCCATTTACCAAAGATATGTCCCAATTGGCATTAACAATACTAGTACGTCGAAGGGACGATCTTTCAGAAAAATCATTTGCATCATACGTCATGTGGTCAGTTGCTCCTGAATCAAGGATCCAACCATCATAATACTTAGTGGTATTGGTCCCGAGACAACCCATAAATGTATCCAAATCAGTCGTTGCCGTAGGAATAAGTGATATTTTGGACTGAGTAGAGGCTACTGCAACCTTGCCCATGCTGTTTGCTTCAGTTTTGCTTGCTCCACCATCATTCCCGTTACCATTCCTTTACATTTCCATTTTTAGTTTGCCACCTACGAAAGAAAGGGTTAGTTGTTGGTGGTTGAGGGAGATCTCCATTGAGGTAGCCGAGTTGATCTTTGCCTGCTATTTACATCTCTACGATCTGTGACCAGAGGGCTTAATTTGTGCCGTCCAGTTTGATACCGATCGATGCCGCCATTAAGTCAGTGGTTGGAATGGGTGCTGAAGTTTTGCTCTGTTATCTTTGCTGCTAATTCAAATATCATAGAAGAAGAGGTTGGATGGTCAGATTTCAGAGGGTGAGATTCACCCGAGTTCTCATCAAAGTGAAGATCAATGTTTGCCATGGAAGAAGTTGGGTTCTGTTTCACGAATTTTGGTAGGCGATCAAATTCTGCTCTGTTACCATGTTGGTTTTAAGATTTCAATCTTCATCATTTCATTACAAGGCTCAAAAATATATATACAGCTAGGCTATACATGGAATATATGAATTATTGCTATAATTCCTAATCTAAGAAAGGAATCTATAATCCAAGGATTGTAGTGCATGATTTCTTCTCATAATGTCCAAGATTTTCTCCTTTATTGGCTCAAAGAATAACTCACGTCAACAAGGGGTAGACAAATTCGGAAATGTTTACTTTGTGCCGTTACCCTAGGATGTGTCGGATGAGATTGAAGAAGATCCAACTGGTGGGAAGATAAAATGGGAACATGGAAAGTTGAATGGTGCTCCCAACAAAGTTAAGGAAATAGTGCAATTTCACATTGGTGTTGTGGTTGCTTGAACAAGGCATCGTTGATTTCAAGTGGTGGAGAGTGCATTATTTATGGGACTGTAATGGGGAGCTTAGGCGCATTGCTTCCTTTCACTTCTCGGGATGATGTTTTCTTCTCTCATTTGGAGATGCACATGCGGCAGGAGCACCCAACTTTGTACGCCAGAGACCACATGGCATACAGATTTGCCTACTTTCCAGTTAAGGTAAAGTTCAGTTACTAATTCTAGCTGGAATCTTATTTTTGCTGTCATTTTCTGTTTGTTTGTATGATATGTAGTTGGAATATATTTCATAGACATTTTCTTGATTTTGCTTCAGGCTCATTATCTGAACTTGAGAAAGCTCTTGGAGTTCTGCAACTAAAAGTACAAAGACTAGTAATTGGGATAAGTTTGGAGGAGAAGAGTGAACCTGACAGCGTGCAATCAGATCGACCTTAACTGTAGAACAACTTAGGTTAAAATTGTTGCAGAAGTCTAAAGTGCCTAAAATTGAGGGTCGCTAGCATGAGGGCATGAAAAAAGTTTGCTTTATTTTGTGGCTGGATATTGGGCATCTAAAATGATTCGACCAAGATGGTGGTACCTATGGGTTTTGAGACAAGTCGGATTATTTATTTGTCATTCTCGTGGCTTTATATTACATGTGTTAGATTTTGGTTTTTATTCAACTGTTCTATAGGGATGTGTTATAGTGAAATTTTACTTTCATTTTTGTTCAACATCTAGTAAAGAGGGCATTCTTTGTTGCATTTATACATCTATTTATGGCTATGTGAAGACAAAAGTGAATTGGTTAGCTTGTTTTCAAAATGCTTAAGTAATTAATAATTGGAGTTAATGCTCACAGGTATGGACGTTAACCTTGGCCATATCGATGGTTAGGATGGTTGTTACAAGACGAAAGCGCGTTCAGTAAAATAGTCACGCGTGGTTGGAGAATGGAATGTGGCATCTACATACAAAATTTGCCCTTGAAGAAGCTAAAATTTGTATCTCCGTGCCTTGCTCGTCTTGCTGCAGCCTTTAATTCCCCCAATTATCTCGGTTGTAAGTTTTGTAGGTTTGTAACTCTTAGTTTGACATGCCCCTCATGTTTTTACCCGACTCCTGTAATCAAGTGAAGAATTGTAGTAGGCCCGAAATCACTTCTACAGGTCTTGATTTCCAATATTAGAACATGTGAAATTGTATGTTGAGCCAAATGCCATGTTTATTCAGACCAGTAGTTGAAACCAGATGAGCTTAGTTTGGACTCAGATTTGCTTCTTTTCCCTCGACCTCTCCACCTCTCTAATTTTGTTCTTGAGAACGAAGAAACTGACATTATGTGTTAGCAGGGAGGATTTTGGATATGGAGAGCAACAACCAATAGCCATTTTTTCTTTTGTTGTAAGATAATGGCTGAAAAATGAAGTGGCTGCATATTATTAACTGTATTTGTATTATCTGTAATTTGAATTTAATTTTTGAAATCATTTGGTTATGATCTTCTTAACTGTAAGTTGTTAGTATAACTTCTTCCATAGGCTATGCACGTCTGGTAAATTTGATGTGTATATATACTCTTGATATCAATAAGTAATAAAGATTTTTTCCTTCTCTCAATTCTTCACTGTTCATATGGTATCAGAGTAGCACCATCTCTCTTATTAATCCCCTTCGTTTTCCATTTTTTTCTTCTCTACAACAGTCACTATGACCTCTACAAACGAAACAGATAGTTCAACCAATACTCTTCCTCCAATTGCTCCAGTTCATTCCACAACACTCAACACCAATCAGTTTCATCTCATCACCATCAACATTTTAGCACAAGCCCATCTTAAACTCACTTCCAACAATTATGTTTCATGGAAATTACAGGTCAAAACACTATTTATCGGGGTATGATCTCCTTAGTTACATTGATGGCTCCAATCCTTGTCCACCGAAGACTCTGACTACAAATGATACTACATCACTGAATCCAACCTACAACATGTGAGTTCGCTAAGATCAACTGATTTTCAATGCTCTCATTGGATCTCTATCTGCTATGATCATTCTTTTGGTTGCTAGGCCAGAACTTCTCAAGAGGCATGTGTCATTCTTGCCAACACATATGCAAAACCATCTCGATGACACATCAAAAAAGTTAACAATCTTATCAAAAATTCCACTAAAGGTACTCTGAACATTACTGATTTTCTTCAATTGGTTAAAGCATGTGCAGATGAACTAGATATACTTGGAGCACAAATGGATGAAGATGATCTTACAAAGAAGATTTTGGATGGACTGGGAGATGACTATAAAGAACTTGTTCGCTGTTCAAGCTCGTTACAACCCCATTACATTTGATGAACTTCATGAAAAACTGTTAACTTTTGAAGCATCTCTACAAGCAAAAACCAAATTTGAAGTGAATTTCCCGATCACTGCCAATCCAATGAACATGACAAACTACAACTCAAATTCCCAAAATTTCAACAACAATTGGCGCCCATTTTCTTCATCAAATAATGGCAACACAGACTGGCGCTCATTGCCTAATTCCAATGTACGAACCCCCAACAATGGTGCTACATCTCGTGGTAATCGGCCTTCACCACATCCCTATTAAGGTTACTGTCAGATTTGTTGTATTCAGGGACATACTGCAAAGAAATGTTCATCATTTCAGTTGGTTCCAATTCAACGTCCTAACACAGGATCTGCACCACCAACCAATACTTCACCAACTCCTTGGCACCCCCGAGCTCACTATGCTGCTAATGTTACCTCCAACCACTCATCTTGGTTTCTTGACAGTGGAGCTTCTCATCATGTCACAGCCGACTTGAGCAACTTATCACTTCACACACCTTATAATGGCTCTGATGATGTTATGATTGGCGATGGCATGGGTCTTTCCATCACTCACACTGGTTCCACCTCTCTTTTAACACCTACTACTGAATTCACATTGAATGATGTCCTTTGTGTGCCAAATATGGAAAAAACTTAATATCCATTTCCCAGTTTTGCACCACTAATAATGCATATGTTGAGTTCTTACCCATTTTTAATGTGAAGGATCTTAGCACGTGGGCAATTATCTTGAAGGGCAACACTAAGGAGGGAGTGTATGAATGGCCGACCACCAAACTAGTGTCCTCCCCAATTCTTCCACTAACCTCCCTCTTCAGTTTCGAATTGGAAAGTATATGACGATCCTTGCAAAGATATCAAAAATTATCCACAATGAACTCGTCGGAAGTCGGAGAACATGACGACAGAGATGTCGGATATGCGTCATCTGAGAAGATCACTACCCGAACCCGTCTATGGTACGTTTTCACAAGTGTTGCATTTGCCGGTTATAGTAAACTTGTACAAAACGTAGTATTTGTGAGAAACATAGGATCGTTATGAAGAAGCACTAAAATCCATTGCATTTCTCGATTTTGTGATTTCGATGTTTGTGATGAACGCAATGGGTAAGGTTTTCAAAAATTGCATGAAATGAATTGTATAGACAAAATTTTATAATGAGTATGTAGGGACGTGTATTGTGATAACCATATTTGTTCTAATTAGACTTGTATAATTTATTTCCCTTTTCAAAAGAGAACTCCACTTATTTCAAGATCCGGCTGAATCATGGCAGGATTCTTCTTCTCAAAATGCGAAATTAAGTGTATGAACACGGTAAGATCAGCTGTCTTAATTACTTGGATTCAGATTTCTTCAATCGATTTCTGTTAGAAAATGCAATGAAGATGTTAGGTTACAGTGAGCCAATGAAATATGTATATAGACTGGAAAAGAAAAGATTCCAGAAGGGTCATTTTGGTTAGTTACTCATGCAGACTTCATGAATGTTGTGAAATGTCTTGGTCATACAAGGGTTGCAGATATGTATTGTTTGCTGAGACCGACAGAAATATTGAAATTACCATAGGATGAAGGGGCTACAGTGACTGATATGGAAACTGGTAAGATTATGGATAGTGTTAGTATCAACAATGAAGATATAGAGGTTAGACAGAAACCTTTATCTTTGTTTACAGTTGAGGTTTTTGATGACACGGCAGATTGTGATGACATTTATGTGGTTGATGAATTTGAAGATGATCATTTACATGAATATGACAATGTGGATAACAGTGGGCCCCGAGAATTTTACAATGTGGATGTAGTTGAGGCAGAGGTAAGTGCAAATGATCAGCCTGTGGAGCGACCGTGTGAGAAGTCAACCTCAGATCTACTATGCTCCTTTGAAAATGGAGTAGAAGATGCTCAAGATACACATTCTGAGCATCCAACAGTTGACAATGAAAGGAATGGTTTCCCTGAACCATCAACATTTGAGAGTGCAATCTTCGATGAATCATCCACATTTGAGGGTACAACAGGAGTGGAAGATCTTGGAAATACGCAGTTTGAGCAGCCCACAGTTGATGAGCCATCCATTTTTTACTGTGGAACAAGAGTAGAAGATGCTGAAAATGTTAGGCATTCTAATGCACATGTCGAACCTTCTATTGTAGAAGACAGTGATGCTCAGACTATTGGCATTGGGTCTCCAGGTGGTGAGTTAGAAGTGGACGAGGATAATGAGATTTGTCTAGAACATTTTTCAGATTATGAATACAAACAGGACGATATGGAAGAGGATAACCAAGATGAAGACACGTTATTTAGATAGAGCGTGGGATTGGATTTAAGGGTGGGGAATGAAGGCAATGACGAACCACGTGAGCAGAATGAAAATGCAGAGAACAATGTACAGATTACATGGACTCATATGATCTAAGAAGCATTTCAAGTATTAATGAAGCATGTGCCACATCTAACAAAAGAAATGAAGTTTTGTTCTTCTTCTTGCTTCTTAGCTTTAATTCTAATTCACCCTAAATTCTAATTCGTCTTGCATCAAGTTAGAGGTGACAGCTGCAAAAAATCAAAAGTTTGATGAAAGTCTGCTAGTGTTTAAAAGGTTTGGGATTTCTGCTGCAATTATCCCCCTTAAATATGTAATGTTCCCTAAATATAATCTTCATATTTAGCATTAAAGGAAAAGAAATTTGAGGAAAAATTATATAATAGTACAATATGGGGTTAAATGATACCCGTAGTAATGTTCCCTAAATATAATCATCATATTTAGCATTAAAGGAAAATGAATTTGAGGAAGCATTATATAATAGTACAAGACGTGCTTAAATGATACCCATAGTTACATTCTCGAGAGAATAAGGCCTAATTGAAACCATGTATTACCACCAAAACATGTATGAAATATAAAAACTCGGACAAGTTCCCACATGTTATTCAGATATCAATGACATCATTTCAGAGGACATACAGCTTACAATCATACACCTCCGCAATGACTAGTATCACAAGTAAAATATGAAGGGAAAATCCTACTTGCTACTAATTGACATCTCACCTTTATGCAGTTAAAAATCTCCTTCTCACAAGTCATATCTCAGATTCCATTTGCCTCTACTGTCAGCATTGAACGTCCAATTATTTTCCTTAATCTGAAAGTACGGAATCTGGAATAACAATGATAGATGCAGTGAGGTAACAGAAATTTATCAGTGAACAACAAATAAAGCATTATACTATTATGACAACTACAGGGAAAATAATTAGTTTCAATATCGGAAACAAATTTGATTATTTGAAAATTTGGAAGTATTAAATGAATTGGCTTATTTCCAAGACTAAGAAAATTTAAAAAGTAGCATAAAGTCATGTGACAAGACCCAAGATGGTAATTGGGAATCGTTTTCCTCCAGTTTGTTCTATATCTCCTCAACCCACTGTCGAACTAGGCTATAATCAGTAGTATATCAGATAAATAGAAGCAAGTGAAGGTACGCCTAACATATAATCTTTAGTATTCCTCAAAGAAACTTGTAGCATGGCTCCAAAATGGACATTATTGTGCCAGTAAAATGTGATTTACAAATTGCCACCACTAGGATCTTTCAAGTAGAATGCACTTATCCTTCAGAGAGTTTAACAGATAATTAGTTACCCTCAAACCAGTGTTTAATCCCTTTTCTCTCTGAATCGACTCTTCACGTGAAAAGATAAAAGAGAGAAGGAAAAATGCAATTTAAAATCTCCCCTGAATTTTAAGAAATCTAGGATAAGAGAGAAATTTTAAATCAAGGAAGACAGAGATGGCACAAGGACACTGTTTCTCAAGAAATGTATAAATTCAAGATTTGGATCAATCCTCGTCAGTTATTAAATCATGAAATGAATGCTGACCAAAATGACCAACTTTGCATCCATACAAGTTCCAGAATCCTTACAGTGTCAAGTAATATACCTTATCAATGACTTCATAGCCAACCTTGAACCTCAAATCTTGGTCTTTTTTAAAATTGAAGATGTACAAAGTAAGTTCAGCTGCTCCTTGGGACTCCCTCTGCAAGAACATTGCGATATACAAATTGCTCATGTAACTAAAAATAATAAAATAAGTCCTAGTATATAGTTGTGTTCGTGCTTATGTGAACAATTGTGAGAATCAATAGTCTCACATATGCACATGCATTGCAGAAGGAAAGAAATTCCAACCTTTTTAAATTCCTTGTCAATAATAAATCGACCCTTGATGTTAAAGTTTATCAACCCATTGTTAGTCACTGGAAATGTCTTCTTTCCACGAACACTGTACCTTAACTTGTCTTGCCTAGTGTATTGAACACCGGTGCCAATGCTGGTTGATACCTATATGTCACCATTAATTATATCAATCTAAAATCATTCAGCAACAAAAAATTATCCAATCCCAATATTTCTTTCTTGATTCCCCTCTCTCTATAATGGGAGGAAAGGGGAGGATGGTCTTATCCTCGATTCAATTGTAGAAAAAGGAAAACAAAAAAAAGAAAAGTGTGTACATCTGGATAAAAATGCCTTATCATTGCACTAAGATAAGTTGGAGCTCCAAGCCTTGTGTCTAGCTCTCCGTGAAGCTGCCAATATGAATGAACATCCATGAGGAAAAAGAGTTCAAGAAACTCATAAGGCTAAAAATAAAGATCAAGCTACACTAATAGTGACAATATGAATATCAACAAAGTTATTCTTATTCCCTTTAGTGATATATGATGTACAATAGTAGTTCACAGTCGGTCAAACAGACACATTACACTGCCAGAAACTTACATTTGGTCTCAGAAACATTTTTGAGGGTAAAATAAAACGAAATTCAAAGAAATAATACAGTCTTACAACAGAAATCCAGTGAGAGATAGAAACACACACTTTTTCATTGGATAATAAACAGGTCATACTGATAATGCTCATTACATATTCCTTCATTTTCCTTTTTCTTTACCTTTTAGAGATAAAGACATCCTACCTCATTTATGATTTAACAAATGGCCATTTCCCGTCCCAATAAGCTCACTCTAAAACCTCAATAGCCGACAATGTATATCATTGGTGGAAGGCTATAAGAATACAAAACTAAGAATTTTAATTTGACATCGTGTTTTTGATAAAAGAACTAATAATAAATCAACTTCTGAATCGACGCTGATTACCGAACCAGAATCCCAAACAGTTGGGATAAGAGCAGGTTTGGCTAAGCTTAAAAAATCACCCATAAGTAAGCATAATGCTCAAAATTGAAGAGCTACGTATGTATATAACGCATATTCAGTCAATCTATTGATATGTAAACGAAATTGTCATGCGTAAGTAATGATGGAAGGACCTGCAATAGAGTATTGGAGTCGGTGGCGATGGGGTACTTTTCCTTGGCATGGATTCTCAGGGATTTGGAGTCTCCGCCATACCTAAGTGAGCTCTCCATTATCCCCTCTTGTCCACTTAACAAAACCCTGATTCTACAACCCTATATAGATATGGCGGACACAAACCACCACTTTGCTCTACAGCTCACGGTAGAGAGAGAGAGAGACGATAAAATAAAATAAAAAATCCACTCCTTGCAATTTTTCTAGTAAATACTATTAGTTATTTATTTTTTACTGTGAGATTCAGAAATAAAATATATAACTTATTTTAGTACTGCTTAATTTTCGTTTTCGTCTATTCCAAGTTATAAGTTATTATTTTTTAATATATCATTATTTAATATACCTTATTATCAACAAATATAAATTAATCATATTTAAATTATTATTTGATGAATAGGTTATTTACGGTCAACAACTGCACTATATGACAACGTGTTATTTGAAATAACAAAATTACAGAAAATTAATACATCAAATATCAAGAATAAAGTTATCCGTCACAAGTATAAGGAAAATTTGTATCCCTAGTTTATGTTCGAGTTGCAAATATAATTTGTCTCAACCAATACAAAGAAAATGACAGATAGTCAAATTAGATTTAACACTAAGAATGTCATCCTTTTCTTCCTAGATTAGATCTCATCGACTTCCTGATTCTATAGTACAATTTTATGTTGTATTGAAGCAACATGATTCTCAATTTCTCACCCCCCAAATTTCTTCTCATAACAATCTACCATTGTGGAGTGTTTCAACATTAGTTTCTCTTGCGGTTCCTTCTCCTTGGCAATCAGCTCATCCACCTACATTTGAGGCAATAAAGCTAATAAGATCACACGATGTTAAATTCACAATTCTACTCTTTTCCCTACACACAAACATGTGATTCATATTTGATATGCAGTATTAGATAAGACTAAAATATTATAATAAACAAGCTTTTAGATTCTTCAATTTTAGTCTTAGATACAACTAGTTCTAATGATAAGAAAAGCAAATAGATAGAACATGAATTTTAGGTAAAATAGGAACAGCTTGCGAGGAAGATTGCAAGAATGACAACAAGGGTTTCAACTCTTTGGATAGATCCTTAAGCAAACTAATTGTCAGCAGCTTTGCGTGCTGCTTTGCAAGTTTGCACATCGCATATCCTTGAAATGTCTCGTAATGAGGCTTTCTATCTTGTCATGAATTGTCATACACCAGTTCATGATGTTTTTGTTGGCAATAAAAATGGATTTGAGTGGTGACTTTAAAATCAAAATTGAAATTGAACTTATCAACCTTACCAAAATTGGACAAAGTAACGGTAAAGAAATGAATAATAAAATACCAAAGAAAAACACCAATGAATAGGGAAAGTAACACTAAGAGAAATGGATGCAAAGTTGAGGCGCGAGTTGAACTCTCTGTCCTTAAGTCGATTTTTACCTATGGATAAGGACAATCAAATTCCAAAATACAATGACTAACTTCTTGTGTTTGTAACACTCCAAAACACAATAATAATGAACCAAAAATATGGCTCTTGTACTCGTTCCGAATGAAATGACAAAAAGGAGATTTTTTATGCAAGATTTTGCATGTCGCCTGTGTGTTGCTCGAATGTCAAAAACAGAGAGATTATCGCTCGCTCATCGTTCGACTGTCGCTCAAGCGACATCCTCACTGCTTGAGCGCTAGTTGAGATTCAAAGTTAGATAATTTTAACCCAGTTTTTCCTTTATTTCCTTCTCAACTTTGAATCGCAATTTCTCTTTCATCTGAAATTGGATTTGACATTCCAAATATATCGCAATGATCTACTCGGCGAGTAGAATAATTTAGTCTCTTTATTTTTTGTAATTTGACTATCGGATAAATTTCAAATATTTGATCGACGTTGACAAAAAAGTCGTTTTTCCATGATTTTATACTTAACCAATTCCAACAATCCCCCACATGAATATATTTAAACTATTCAGTCGTTTGTGTAAATCAAAAGAACTATACCAATACCACATCTCATCTAACCACTTCAATTCTCATGGTTGCATTCATTTTGGTCCTGAACAACTCTTGTTTTCATAAGTGCTTTAAGAGAATTTTAAGCCTCATTTTTTTGTAGAAGCGATCCAACTTCACACTTATATAGGTGATTTTCTACATCTCTTGTCTATTTTCAAGATATAGGAATCATTAAAAGTATATACTTTTCCTTATACACTTATTAATTATTATTCTAGCACTTATCCATCTCACTAATTTTTCTCTTGAGAACGAAGAAACTGACATCGTGTGTTAACATGTAATAATGTTCGAATTATTTCCTATGATTAGTATATCATCAACATATAGACATACGATCACGTATCTATTAGGTTTAGTTTTGATGTAAATATTTGTCACATTCATTAATTTTGAAGCCATTTGACAATATAGTTTTTTCAAATTTTCATGTCATTGCTTCGGTGCTTGTTTTAATTCATACAACGGGTTTACAAGCTTACGCAATTTCTTCTCATTTTTCAAAGCATCAAACTCTTCAAGTTGTTCCATATGTATTTTCTCTTCTAATTTACTATTTAGAAATGTAGTCTTAACATCCATTTGATATATTTCAAAATTATGCAATGCAGCGCTTGTAATCAATAAGTGTATAGACGCGATCCTTATAATAGATGAATAGGTATTAAATAAATTTAGGGCCCATTTGAGTTGGATTAAAATGTGATTTTAATCTAAATCAAAGTCAAACAATCAATATCAAACACATCTTTCATGGGTTTCACATCTCTTCAACCATACATTTCAAAAATTTCTATCACAATCAGCTTAAAATCTAATTTTAATATACACCAAACACCCTCTTAGTCCATCTTTTTACTTATACCCTTTGACTACTAGTCTAGCCTTATACTTGTCTGTTGATTCATCCAACTTCATTTTTTAAAAGATCCACTTGCAGCCTAAAGTTTTGTTTCCCACAAGAAATTCAACAAATTCTCAAGTATAGTTATTCATGAAGGATTGAATTTCATTATTAACTGCTTCTTTCCAAAAAGGAGCTTCGGGAGTGGATATTACTTCTTTAAACTTTCTTGGATCATTTTCCAATAAGTACGTTAGGAAATTTGGACCAAAGGTCTTATTAATCATTTGTCTTTTACTACGTCTTGGTTCTTCATCAATTTGATGAATACCATCTTCTTAATAGTTTCCATTTCCAACATCATAAGTTCATTTGCGTGAGCTTACTTTTTTCTCTTTACAAGGAAATATATTTTCAAAGAAAGCATCATTTCTTGATTCAACGATAATACCCACATGTACATCATGTATTTCAGATTTATGAATCAAAAATCGATATGCACTATTATTTTTTGCATACACGATAAAGACACAATCTATTGTATTAAGTCCAATATTTACTTGTTTCGATTTAGGTATTTGTACATTTGCTAAACACCCGCATACTTTAAGATATTAGTAGGAAGATTTCCGACCTTTTTATAACTCATAAGGTGATTCAATCTTATTTTTGTGTGATATTTTATTAAGGATATGATTTGTCGGAAGTATATTTTCACCCCATAAGTTTTAAGGTAAGTCTAAATTAATTAACATTACATTCATCATTTTCTTAAATGTTCGATTTTTGCCTTTAGCAATATCGTTAGATTGAGGTGAGTATTGTGTTGTTGTTTGATGAATAATTCTAGATTCTGAACAAAAATTTTCAAACTAGGCGACATATTCTCCACATCAATCACTAGGAATTATCTTTATTCATTTATCAAATTGATTTTTAACTTCAGTTTTATAATGTTTAAACTTTTCCAAAGTTTCATCTTTTCTTTTCGACAAGTATACATAACAATATTTTATACAATCATCTATGAACGTAATGAAATACTTTTTACCACATTTTGTTTGGATAAACTTTAAATCACATATATCTATGTGAATAAGTTCCAATGGCATTGTGATTTGTTCAACCGAGTGAAACAGTTCTTTGGCTAACTTAGTCTCTATACAAATTTCGTATTTTCTATTTATATTAAAATGCATACTTGGTAGTAAACTTAAATTCATTAATTCTCGTATAGAACTAAAGTTTATATGTCTTAATCATGATGTCATAAATTAGATTACTCAAGAATATAAGCAAAATAATATATTTTATTCTTTGAGTTGTAGGTACAATGATTAGGACATTCATCTTGAATAGTCCATCTTTTATATAGCATCTGCCTACATACATATTATTCTTGGTAAGTATAAATTTATCAGATACAAAGAATAATCTAAAGCCATTCTTGCTTAACAAAGAACCCGACATTAAGTTTTTGCGAATATCCGACAGATGAAGAACGTTGTTAAAGTTAAGTTTCTTGTCCAATGTCATCTTCAAATCTATTTTGCCTTGTCCTTCCACTTTTGAACTTGAAGAGTTTCCCATGAACAACTTTTTACCATTGGTTGGGGTGTAGGATGAGAACATGCCTTTGTCAGCAAAAATATGATGGGTAGTACCCATATTTTCTCACCATTACATGGGACTTTCAACATTGTTACATTCTAAAATAACGATCGATAAATTTATATATGATATACCATCAGATATTACATCAAATTAGGTGATATTCACTTGGGCTCGCTTCTTAGGTTTGCGACTATCAACAAAGCGATGTCCGCCTTTTCCACAATTATAAAGATTGCCCTTAAACTTTTTAGCGTTCTTCTTGGAGGGTTCGACGGAATGCTTCTTTTTCTTTTTGATATTTGATTCCACTACATTAGCCTTAGATTTTGGTATATAATTCACAACACGCTTGTCCAAATTTTTGTTATCTTCTTTAATTCTCAACTGGACGATGAGTTCTTCAATATTCATCTCTTTACGCTTATACTTAAGATAATTCTTGATGTCCTTCCACATAGGTGGAAGTTTTTCGATAACTGCAGTAACTTGAAATGATTTACTTAGAAACATTTTCTTTGCATGAATGTCATGGAGAATTACCCGCAATTCTTATACTTGACTGATGACCATCTTTGAATCTAACATTTTGTAATCTAAAAATTCTCCCATTATAAACTTCTTAGTTCCAGCGTCTTCATTCTTTTATTTTCTCTCTAAAGATTCCCATAGTTCTTTTGCACACTTTATGGAACTATACACATTATACAATGTGTTGTCCAACACATTCAATATGTAATTCTTGCATAAAAAGTCTGAGTGTTTTCAAACATCCAATGCTATCAATGATGTCCTATTATTTTTCCCTTCTTGTAAAGCAAGATCATATTCCTTCAAGAATTGTGCCAAGTTTAGAGTTGTGAGATAGAACAATATTTTTTGTTGCCATCTCTTGAAGTCAACCCCGCTGAACTTCTCTAATTTATCTCCATGTGAACAGAGTTTGTATGAATGGTGAGAGGGCAATTGTAATCGGAGGAATTACAACGGTAGGAACCAAGTTAGGCACAACTCCTTTCGAATTTTTCATCTTCCATGTATCATTCGAAAACGTATAGGTATTGTTAACAATATTAATTTATGTTTACACAAAACAAAAGACAAACCAACAAAATCAAGATCCAAGAAAGAGTAGAAGAAATTAAACTGAAACGAAGTCAATTTAACCAAATAGAAATCAAATATAAAGTTATCACTCCAAAATTGACTTAAGATTGTTGACAATAAAAATGGATTTGAGTAATGATTTTAAAACCAAAATTGAACTTATCAACCTTACCAAAATTGGACGGAATAACGGCAAAGATATGAGTAATAAAACACCAAAGAAAAATGTCTATGAATATGACAAAGTAACACCAAGAGAAATTGTTGCAAAGTTAAGGCAATAGTTGAATTCTTTGTCCTTGAGTCGATTTTGTCTCACAACGGTGCTTACGGATGATGACAATCAACTTCGAAGATACAATGACCAACTTTTTATGTTTGTAGCACTCCAAAACATAAGAGCAACGGATCAAAAATATTGCTTTTGTACTCTTTTCAAATGAAATGAAAAAAAAAAAACAGATTTTTTATGAAGAATTTCGGCTAAGGAAATATGAATTTTTATTTTATGCTATGATTATATATGATTGTAATGAAGTAGTGGACGTTCCCAAAGATTTTTTTTACGGAGGATAAGAGATTGTGAGTAAAGAAACACGCCTCAAAACTTAGCAATTTTTGTCAAGTGTTGCAGCTTTTATTGCCGCTTGTCTATCACTTGTGCATTGCTTGAGCGTCAGAAATAGAGAGCATGTCACTTGAGTGCTAGGCGAGCGGTGGAGTTAAATAATTTTCAGCCAGTTTTTCCTCTCTTTTATTTCCAACTTTGGACTACAATTTCTCATTCATCCGGAATTGGATTTGACATTCCAAATATACCACAATGATCTACTTGATGAGTAGAATAAGTTGGTCTATTTATTTTCATAATTTGACTTTCGGATCAAGTTCGAATATTTGGTCGAAATTGACACAAATGTCATTTTTTTCTTGGTTTTATACTTAATAAATTCCAACAGTTTTGAAATTATTGTATTACAGTTTGTACCTGAAAAATGGAGTACCCAATCTTATGATTTCCCTTAACTTGAAAGGTTTATGAAATATAAACTCACCTAATCCCACCGTAGTTTCGCAATATAAGAAGCAGAGGATTGGAAATTGTGAATCTGCATGCATATAAACTATGCACGTGACAAAGAGAGAAAGAAAACCCCAGAAATCAACATTCAATGGCTACCTAAGCAAAGAAAGGCTGTTGAACTTGTAATAAACCGTGGCAAAAAAAGAAAAAAGAAAAAAAACCAGCTTTCAACAACTCAAAAAGCAATGCCACTGCAAAGCAAACCAAAGTATATTACCATAAAGAAATTGTTAGGCAATTTGTTGTCAAACGACCTCCCTGGGCAATGATGAAAGTCTCGTTGATTTTATTCAGTCGGCT
>CAIGRL010111508.1:0-17830 GCA_903798325.1 Fraxinus xanthoxyloides
CTTATGGCGTTCAACACCGAGTGCGGATCAACGTATTGTATAATCAAGAGGTCTTTCAAACACCATTTTTGACTGGTTGCTTGATTCATTTAATTTTTGGTTCAAACTCAAAATCGGAATTATCTATTGGGCTTTCTTGGGATCTTCAATCTTGTTGTGGGTTGTGTTGTGGTCGTTGCTATGTGGTTCTCATCAGTTGATATCAGAGTAAGGCTCCAAAATAATCAGGTTATATCTTTTGTTTCTTGTTTGAATCTTCTTTTTCTCTTTTTTTCCATTGTTCTTCGCATTCTTCCGGTTCGTCTTATTCCTTGAGTTTTGATCCAAAAATTACAAAAAAAAAAAAAAGAGACAAAATTATTTTTCAAACTAATTACAAGTCCAAATCAAATTTCGTTTGTTTTGCCGGATTTGTAGTTAAATTCCCGAAGTAAAAAAATCCGAAAAAATAATCCGAAAAAAGCATTGTTATTATTGAGAAATTTCTAACAGTTTAAATTTAAGTTTTAAGTAAAAAAAGGGGGATCATTCAAGATTTATTCCATTTTACGTCCTTAAATAGTCCATTGAATTCTTCTTCATCCTTTCACCTCTTTCGTGTCTTTAAGTCATTCTTCATCTTTTATTTTCTTTTTCCTATCACAATTCGTGATCTATACTCGGCGGATCCACGGGAATACAATATTGGTCAAGTTCACCTTGTTCTTTCAAGTACTTGGGCAAAAGCACTGAGTGGTGAAAGGTAGAGTGATGAGATCAATAGATGGTAGGAGATCAATAGATGGTAGAAACCCAAATTTGAGTGATACACGAGTGAACTTTGGTGAGGTAGAAATATTGTAGAACTTAGGATGTTCAATGAGGTGTTATAGTGGTTTGAAGTAATGCTTGGGGATGTGAACAACAAACTGGACAGGCTGACACAAAGGTTGTTAATCCCAATGTCGAAATGCAGATAACGACGAACAAAATCAAACCTCCTCTCCAAAACCATAGGCTTCAGAATAACCAAAATATAAACTTGATAAGGCTTAATAAGATTTCTCAGGCTCCTGCGAGTAACTACACTAGCTACACCTCTCATATTCCAGATGATAGCATTCTTCTAGATGTGCATGAAGAGGTATCCTATTACCGAATCCTGGTCATCATTCTCGGTAGAGAGTTATCAGTAACTTTCGAATGTCCCTTCTGACTTATTGGGACAAATTCATCCTCCTATGTCCTATCAAACAGACCTGTCAAATTATCAAAAGAAGCTCAACGAAAAGGACCATGTTGATGAACTTCAACCTGAAAGAAACCCTCTGAATCCGACTGCTCTGTATAAAGGGAAACCTCCATATTCTGCTAAAACTGTGCAATAGGCACATCCGTACTATTGAAGCCCTACGGCCTCTCAAGTATATCCCTCAAGAAAGGGTTACAATATGTAGAAGTAACTGTCATAGAAGCACAACTAATGGGGACCGAAACCTGAATACATGAATGATCAATTGATGTAACAACAGTTGGACTTTAAGGAACAACCTTATAAGGAGCAACTATACGATGATCTAGTGGCGAAGAAGTAGTAGTCTGTGTAGCAGTAGTGCCGATGATAGATGGAGAAGTAGAATAAGCAGGAACAATATGTGTAGCAAACATCTACGATGAAGCAACAGAAGTGGTATGGCCATTGGGGGATATAGAAAGAATAATCTGAGGGATGGATTGGGAGATCTCATCTGAAGTACTAACCTATCTCCTCTAGTTTCTCTTTATAGGTGCCCATTGATGTCGAGGTGTGACCATGACATCCTTACCTTTGCCCTTATCCTTGGCCGAAACTAGATTAGGCCTATAGTTCGGGTCAACAAAACCTGGGGTTGTAGAAGGTGGAGCATAATGGGAGCCACTAGAACACTTCTCATCTGAATGACCAAAGTGTCAGCAATGAAAGCAAAATTTTGGCACCTTATCATATACAATAGGCTGCAAATATCCATCTCATTTCTCCCTATCCAGACTTTGTCAGGGAGTTTAAATTTCAAATCAATCTCAATACATACCCTCGCTTCACTAGGTCTTCAAAGATCAGAAGTTGCTTCGTCAATATGAAGTGGAAGCCTAATAGCCTTAGCTATGGCAAATATAGCACTCTTAACCCGAAAATGAATTGGAAACGAAGCAAATGAGACCCAAATATGAGCAATAGGAGCCTCATGCCATCAATATACCAAGTGGGTTTGAGGAATAATCGTGAATAATCATCTTCGTGCGTCATATGAATAATAATGTGCGCATCATCGATAAGGCCAATCTCATAATCACCAATAAAGTCAAAGCGCATAAAGTTTTCACGTACCTTTATCATGGAAGATTTGTAATGCATAAATTTACCTATAAATGTGAACATGTAGGCCTCAGCCAAAAACTGCTCATCAGATTCATCAAAAAATACTATAGGCTCACCGTGATGGATGTATGGTTTCTTAGAGATCAAACTATGATGTTTGGAATCTTCAGGAGCATGAAGAAAGTGCGTAAATGACTTCCTCTTACTCCTTTCAACCTGAGTAAGAGTATGTTGAAAATTCAACACTGTAGCATAAGATCGGGAAGCCTGAGTAGAAATAGGAATCCCAGATGAAGGAACAATTGTCTAACAGACTCGGAGGGTTAGAAACAACAGCTAAAAGTCAAGCATGGGGGTCATACGCCGGAGGACCGACCACGTGTGTGATGACGCGTGAGACATCCGACAAGGAATGACCTAACCCACTCTGCTCATTATCGGTTTGCTGGGTCCGAATCTGTGAACCATTTGTTGAATTGGAGACTGCATGATCGGTTTTGAGTAGAACACGTGGAGGTGGATCAAAATTAGAAGTATCTTTCATCAAGCTAATGTCCGATGTCATTGGCATCGAAGTTGAACTAATAGTAACATATTCCAATGTTTGATTTACCATGTCAATTATTGGAACCACAGTAGCCATACTCCTTTGATCCTCAATAACATTTTTACTGTTCGGATTTGAGGCCAAAAAATCAAAAAAAAGGTTCAAGTGGACCTCGCGATCTTGCACCTTTGAAGAATCAATTACAGTAGTTTGTTTGTTAATTGGTGAAATTGATTGATGACCCATGGTTTTACCAACATGAATTGCATTTTCCCTCAATTAATTGACCATTTAAAGCAGCATTTGTTCATCAAAATCCTTAGTGCTAAATTTTTCGCCAAACACCTAAACTTCATCAACAAATTCAACGATTTTCGGTTGCAATTGAACTTAACCCACAGGTGGATTGGGTGCGCCAGAGGTAGATGGCTACCCTGGTGGTCCGGGACCATGGGTTGGCCGGACAAAATAGGAATTTTCATTATTCGGACTCTGCTGTGCGACATTCGCGATTGAAGGAACTTTTAATCCAAATTCATTTTGCTGTAAGGCTTTTGGCATAAATTGGAAACATGGATGGAGTTGTCTGGGTGTGGGCAATCGGTTAGTGGCAGTCCGCGATCATGGGAGCAACGAATGGCTCCGGAATTTAAGTTTTTCGCTGCCTATGTCGCGACATTCGCGACCAACGAAACTTCATCTGTTAAATTTAAATCTTGTGGTGATGTTTGTGGAAAATTGTTGGCATGGATAAAGTCGTCTAGTCATGGGCAATCAACAGTGGTCCGTTCCGATCATGGGGGTAGCCGAAAATGGAACTTCCGGCGATTTTCAGAATTATAGGCATTGAGCTTTGAGCTTTGATTCCGGCCACTATAGTCGATGGAATTGGATGTGGATGATTGCTAATTGAAGAGGGAATGAAGGGATTTCCACCGGTACCAATGTCCAGTGGTTTAGTGCTTGTGGGTCGTCGAAAATTGGGTGCATTTTGGGCTGTTTAAAGTGATCGAAGAATCCAAATAAAAATCAATCAATTCACTAATAAAATGTATTTATTTAAATTATAGATTTATTTGCTTTTGTAATCTTATATATTTCGAGAGTCCAGTCTTTTGCTTCTAGTGGAAAAAGCAAAGACTAATATTTAGATTGGGTGGTCTATGGTCGACTAGACAGAATCTAATTATTGGAGTTTGAATAATATATATCCGATCAGGTTCCATGGTAGCTCTATAAAATGTTTGAACTTAATTACGGTAATTATAATATATTTGGACAATTTTGTACTTACTTGTAATTACTATAAAATTTGTAAATTTAATTATAATTATAATTGAAGTTCTAGAACTACACATGTAATTAAATGTAAACTAATTGGATTTGCACTTTAATTAAAACTCCTACCTAGATTTTAATTAAGACTCTTATTTGATATGTAATTCAACAATTGCAAGAATTAAGTAATTATTGTAATTGTCGAATCCTGAAAATTGAAGATCTAGAAGACTTGACGGAGATCAAGGAAAAAATGATGCGTGGCAGAACTTTGCTTGTGTATGGAGACTCCTGTGTTGTAGAATTCAGCCTGCATAGCAGAATCTACATGGACAGACTACAGTTGAATTCAAGTTGATTTTTTTGTCGAGGTTCTTTTTCAGAATCAAGTCACATCTGGATAAGTCAAATTTAAAAAATTTCAGGTACGGTAGCGAAGTCCTAGTGCTATTTGGATTGTTGCTATTGGATTCTTGGATTTTTTTTAGCGAAGATTTAGATTAAATATTGGACTTGGGTCCAATTATTTTTTAAAAAAATTTAATTCTTTAGTCGTTTTTGGCCCACAAAATAATTGTTAATTTATCGCTTATGAATGTTTTAAATTATTATTTGAAATATTATCGTTCTAGACATCATGAAATATAGATTTATTTGTGACATCACTAGTGATACTAATAATACAATGCATATCATTAGACATCGATTTTTCCTTAATCAATTTAATTTAGATTATTTTTTTCTGGATGGAAAAATTGTAATAATTGAACTGTAAGTCAATATGATTAATGTGAATAGTTAGTAATTATTCAAAATTAAAATCCATTGTTTTAAAAATATTGAGTGGCAAAGGGTGTTTATTTAAATAAAAACTCATTATTTCCTTTGGTCAATCCATAAGCAAAGTAATACGTTTGCCTCATACCGGTATTGCAACGAACTCCTTATAGGAGGACCTTGTTGTTCGAGTTGTTTAATTGGATTTCTTTATGATAAGATCGTCTACATAGAATATAATAATTCATCATCCTATAGATTGCAAAATTATTTTCAAATATTTGGAGATTGAGACAGGTTATACACTCAAATCCGAATTATATACGAACCTCCTATAGAGGCTCTTGTTTATAATTTTGGTGACCAAATGAAAGGATACTAGGCTTAATGTTGTCATATATAATTTGTCTAGTGGAGGGTCTCAACTTCATTAGCGGACAGAATGACATTTCCTATAGAGAGCCATGTTAAATTACAATGATCGATTTATCGTTGCATTATTGTAGTTAGATTGATTTACATAAGCATTCATGCATCAAATGCTAAATTATCATTCGGTGTTCAATTTTAATATGTAATAAATGGTTATTTTTCTACAAAATGTCTCTCATCGCATTATCTGTTATTCTAAAACAACACCAACTTGTCGGGGATAATTATATAGATTTGAAATGTAATTTGATGTTTGTGCTTATGACTAAAAAACTTGATTTTATGCTCGACGAGAAATGTCCCGAAGAACCTACTAGGACAACAAGCAAAGCCAAGAGGGCTACGTATAATAAGTGGATCGCAGCAGATAAGATGACTCATTCTTACATCTTGGCATCCATGTCAAACGTGTTATAGCAAAAGCTTGAAAGTCAGAAAACCTCTTATAACATACTAGAAAGTTTGAAGGTCATGTTTGGACATCAATGTAGGAGGGCTCGTTTTGAGGCTTGGACTTTAATTAAAACTCTTACTGGAGTTTTAATTAATACTTCTATTTGGAATTGGAGTTATTATTATACAAGGATAACTCCTATTTGATATTGGAATTACTATTCTATATGGATTGAAGCATCTTTATCTCTATAAATAGAGCTTAGATGGATATAAAAACCCTACAACAATAATACATAATTATAGTGTTCAAATTTGAAAAAAGAGAAAAAAGTGAGAAAATCATATTTTTTTATTGTCCAATTCAATAGTTAGTTTCTTAATTTAATCAAAAGAATGTGACCACCTACCGTGTAATCACGACTTTGGAAAATACCATAAAAGACTTGAAGGTTTGAAGCATCAGGTTCTTACAATTAAAAGCAGAAAGCACGAGATCCAAAAAATTGAAAGTTCGTGATTCAAATCCAGTTATAGAATTGATCATCGGATTTAGGTAAAAATTTGAATCCCTAAATCTTGGTATAACGCACACTTCAACAATTGTACGTTCTTGTTTATTGATTTAAAGAATTTTCTTAATTTTTGGAAAATTCCACTTTCGCATTCCAACACAATATTTATATACTGATGCTACCAATGGAAGCGACTTGAAATACTTCTACTCTCTCATATTTACAAAAACAAAGTACCAGAAGAAATTTTCTTGCATCAAGTCTCTATTTTACTACTTTAGGACAAACAAGAAATGTTTTTTCTATCGATTTAAAATATAAAAGCAATGGAATAATATTTCCTATCTTTCCACAGCCCAAAGATGTGCTATAGCAAGCCAAAATCACACGAGTACTTTGCCCTGTTTTCCACCCAACATCTTTCTATTCTTCAACTGCCTAGGCACAATATTTATAACTGGCATTAGTCTAATCATTTGAATCTCTAGAAAGTAGCCACAACAAGTATTATGATCCCTCTCTAATGAGATCTAATTCACTAGGCAGAATAACCTTTTCCATGTCAGGGTCTTGATCTCTGGGCTCATTCTTTTCCTGCCACCTCTTAGTCCAAGACAAAATTGCTCATCAGATTCTTCAAAATTTCCTTAGACATAATGAGACTCAAATATTAGATTAATTGCCCAACATCTCTTAGAATGGACAAGGGAAGTTTGATAATCAAGTTCTGAAATTGGGAAAAAGGCCAAACTTACCTGAGTATAAACATGGCACCAAAAAATTTCATGATTATCTCTGACATGTTTGAATGTAAATTTCATGCCACAACCAGGAATGTCGCAGGCAAATGGTTTAAGCTCACGGTGAATAGCTTTGATGTGTAGATTGAGATTAGATCTCTATATCAGAGATAAGCATATCTTAGAAATAGACAAAAATTCAAAACTATTAATATAAGTTTTCTCAATGTGTTTATTTATAGTTTCATAAGTAGTTGAATGTAAATGAAACTGAATATTGGTTGAGTTTGGGGGGTTAACAGATTTGACTAGGACGACATTAGTTGCTTGCAGTTGAAAACGTATGCAAACACTCGTCAAAACTACATTTGATTCTCTCTAAGGAAAATAGTACTTAAGTCATTTGACATCTGTTATTTGTTCACGGGACCGTTGAGGAAAATAGTACTTAAGTTAGTGGCAATAATTAGAGGGGCAAAACGGTCATTTATGCTCGTACCTTAAAACATCTGAGGGACTTGTCCTATCTCAATCTCATAATATTCGGACTATATTTAAAAAGTTTCATATATATGATGAAAGTATAGTTAAAACACTAGTAGACTTAAGTCTACATTTGGCCAAACATAAAGACGAACCCGTATCTCTACTAGAGTACTCTCGGATAATAGGCAGTCTAATGTAAATTACAAACTACACTCATCTAGATATTGCATATGGAGTGAACAAAATTAGTAGATATACAAGTAACTCAAATAATGACAATTCTTCATAACCGATTAGGACATCCTTCTTTTGGATATTTGCAGCATCTCTTTCCAGCCCTATTTTCTACATTACAACCCTTATCTTTCAAATGTGAAACGTGTATTTTAGCCAAAAGTCATAGAGTTCCTTACCCCGTAAGCTACACAAAAAGAGAGTGCCTTTTTCTTTAATCCATTCGGATGTATGAAGACCCTTTCATGTTATTACTCCATCTGGAAATAAATGGTTTGTTATTTTTGTTGACGATTCTACTCGAATGACATGGTTGTATCAACTTAAACGGAAAGAAGAAGTGTTTGGTGTGTTTCAATCATTTTATGTAATGGTTCAAACACAATTTTCAGCTAAGATTAAGACCCTCCGTACTGATAATGGCGGTGAATATGTCCATACAAAATTTCAGAGTTACTTTCAACACCATGGTCTCATTCATGAAACTTCTTGTTCCCTAACTCCTCAACAAAACTGCATTGTCGAGAGGAAAAATCGACATATCTTAGAGATGGCTCGAGCATTGTTGATTGGAGCACATGTACCCTCTCGACACTGGGATGATGGTGTTACCACAGCCATACATTTGCTTAATAGAATGCCTTCCAAAGTCCTACAATTTCGAACTCCCTTGCAGGCTCTCTCGAACCATACACCTCTACCTACTGTGTTAATTCTCCCACCTTGAATCTTTGGATGCGTTGCCTTCATTCATCTCCATAAAAATTAGCGAACCAAGTTGGATCCATGTGCAATCCGATGTCTCTTCTTGGGCTATGCTCTGCATCAAAAAGGGTATAGATGTTTCGATCCCATCACTAAACGTACAAACATCACCATTGATGTCACCTTTCTCAAAACGAAGACTTTCTATCCATCACCTACCACCGAATCATCCCTTCAAGGGGAGTTTAAAAATGAAGAGATGAATTGGCTAGCAACAAAATGGCTAGAATCGAAAGGTGTCTCAGAACAACCAAGTGATGGAAATACTGAGGTTAGTTAACTAAGGAACACTCTCCAGCAGAAGAACCAACTATCGAAAAACCATGCAATATGGAATGTAATGAGGCACCGGCACATGTCAATGATATGACTTCAAGTGATGCAACAACCAGCTATAGTTCTCCCCCTTTAGTACTCGAGGTCTCCTCTCCTGAGAATATCGCTAAGGTAAGTTCCCCTGCCATATCTCCCTTTACTAATAATGCTAATAGTAATGTGCAATATGTTTTGCCTGTCAGATATAACTGTGGCAAACCACCAAGTTGATACTCTCCGGAAGTAGAAGATAGAAGATCCAAATATCCTATAGCCAACTATGTGTCCACTCACAAGCTATCCAAACCACTTAAGGCATGTGCACATAAACTGTCCTCAGATTACATTCCTCAAAATGTAGAAGAAGCACTACTTGATCCACGTTGGAGTCAAGCGATAAAAGAAGAAATAAAGGCCTTAGAAAAAACGAAAAAAAAAACAGTAGGGTGCAAATAGGTCTTCTCAATTAAATACACTGCTGATGGATCCATTGATATGTACAAAGTGAGGCTCGTGGCAAAGGGGTACACACAGACATATGGTATAGATTACTAAGAAACGTTCTCACCCGCAGCAAAACTAAACACCGTTAAATTTAGATTGGCCACTACGTCAATTCGATGTGAAGAACGCATTTCTCCATGGTAATTTAGAAGAAGAAGTTTTCATGAGCATTCCATCTGGGTACTCAGCAACTCATGAAAATAAAGTAGTATGTAAATTACAAAAGGCTTTGTATGGTTTAAAGCAATCACCTTGTGCATGGTTCGGCCGATTCAGTGTAGCTATGAAAAAATATGAGGTTTAGTAGAGTAATTCAAACCATACCCTTTTCCTAAAAAACACTAATAGAAAAAAGTGATAGAACTAATTGTGTATGTGGACAACATGATCATCACAGGTGATGAAAAAGAAGAAATATCCAAACCTCAAAAGCAATTGTAAGCTGTGTTTTTTATGAAGAACCTAGGAGACTCTAGTACTTCTTGGGAATTGAGATATCTAGATCAAAACAAGGCATATTTTTATCTCAAATGAAATATGTCTTAGACTTATTATCTGAGATAGGGATGCTAGAGTGTAAGCTAGCAGACACTCTTATTGTCCAAAATCATCAACTTGGAGTATATTCCAATCAAGTGCCCACTGACAAGGAGAGGTACCAAATGATAGTTGGCAAGCTTATTTACTTATCTCATACTCGATCGAACATTGCTTACGCCGTAAGTATAGTGAGCCAGTTTATGAACTGTCCTAGTGAAGTGCATATGAATGATGTAGCTAGAATTCTTGGTATTTAAAGTCCTCTCCTGGGAAAGGACTAATGTTCAGAAAAAATAATCATTTGAGTGTTGATGGATACACCGACACAGATTGGGCTGTGAATATCTCAGATAGGAAGTCTACTTCAGGCTGCTTCACCTTTGTAGGAGGAAATCTCGTTATGTGGAGGAGCAAGAAACAAAAAAAAAATTGTTGCTATATCTAGTGCAGAAGCAGAGTTTAAAGGTATGGCTAAGGGCGTGTGAGAACTGCTTTGGCTGAGAAGACTATTGACTAAAATAGGTTTTGCTTCCGACTCAGAAATGAACTTGTTATACGACAATAAAGCAGCTATTGACATCTCTCACAATTCTATCCAACATGATCGAACTAAGCACGTGGAAGTAGATCGGCACTTCATTAAACAAAATCTTGAAGAGAAAATCATTCGGTTCCCATTTGTCAAGTCAGAAGAGCAGCTAGTGGATGTGCTCACGAAAGCTGTATCCAGTAGAAGTTTCTACAACTGACTCTAGCTTTCCGTGTATCTTCTTATACTCTTTTACTCAGGTATTGCATTAATATACAGAAAACAGATATTTGTGACATTCGATAGTATTATACTACGGAAGGTTCAAACACATAAGGTACATATTCGGATGCGATAACATTTCATCTGATCTCTCTAGAGAGTTCTGCATAGTTTATTGCATTAATTTCATTCATGTGGGGGATTGTTGAAAAAAGTGGGTTTTATTAGTTGGTTTGACCAACTTTTGACCAATTAGGGGGTCCCGTTAGTTGGACCAAAGGTCTCTTTGGTAGAGAGTGTTCTACTACATGAGTAGATTAATGTAATGTATTTATTTTCTCAAAACTAATTTAGTGTGAATAAGAAATTAAGGTCAAACGATGACAACTTGAAGTTGAAATAAATTGGAATAAAAATTGGTGGGAAATTGGAAAAATGTCAATCCTATACAGGAAAGCTAGAAGAGTATAAACCACTTTATATTGCTCAAGTTTGGGACTTGGTTTGAGCCTCAATGAGTACTAATAGTCTTCGAAGAGTAGAGAACTTACATGCTAATAGGTTGGACCAAAGCCCGCGCGCTGTCATCCGTCTAACCGGCTTGGCTCGGATCGTTACAGCACATTTACGGGTCGTGGGCTTGGGTTTGGGCCAAGTTGATATATATTTTTGGCAAGAATATTTGATTTATATTATTCTATTATTATGTAAAATAATAATATATTTCTTTGTAGTATTTCTCCTCGATTTTTCTGTGCGTGGCACATGGATTCTTCTAGAAGATTTCAATTGACAGTTGACGTTTAAAACTTTCTGTCCAAATGATTTGTGTTTGTTGAAAATACAACTTTTTGGCTGTTGTATCTTTTGGACACAACCTTTCAACTTCTATAAATAGGTCATCATACGCCAATTTTCATTCATTCCAAAATTCAGAATTGATTTTATTCTTCTTCCAAAATTATTCTTTCGTCCCAGCATTATTCATATTTTGCAAATCAGCCTCAAAAGTTATTTTTCGTGCATTTTAGTCCTCTAACTTCTAGATAGATCAAAACATGAGTAGGTTCGTCGAATCTTGTAATTTGGAGTGCTACCAGCACAAGTTGAGGTCATTGTATCTTGGAAGACCAGTACCAAAATACCATTGTACCAGTGCAGGGGCATTATCATCTTAAGGAGAGAGAGTCGAACTCTTACCTCGACCATTAACATTTTATATTGTTCATTTTTGCATGACGTTATTCTGTCCAAATCAATTCACGGTGATTTCATTATTTGCCAACACGTGAGTCATTGAATTCATTCATGTGTTGCTTCAGATTGCCCTGAAATGCAAATCTTTGTTTACAATCCTGAACTAGACATTAAAAAAATTTCCCATGATGCTGAGTAAATGTCTAGTCAAGTGATCTTTCCTTCTGTAGCTGGAGTGGCAATCCACTGGACACGTAAAGGGCCTCTGTAGAGGAAAGTGTACTATGAGAGAGAACCGTAACAGAACTCCCTCTCAGAAGATAACGGAACCTCTACTTCCATAGATAAACTAAAACAATTCTTAAACCTCGAAAAAGAATAAGCATGATTGAGGCTCACTTGATGGGGCTTCTCAGGCAGTCTCCCACCTAATACTGGTCCATTCAAGAAATATTGTCCGCCTTGCTTTCTTTTCTATGGGATCCAATGCTTCATGCCCAACCATGTATCACAGTTTTTTCTCCAAAATACATCAATCTGCAACATTTTGCAGCAGGAATAAAAACCTCCGTCGCCTTTGTTTCGGGGCGAGGTTCAAATGAGGAAGGAAATAACTCGTATCGGGGGAGTAGTAGAAGACAGACCCATTGAGTTTTCAAATTACAGGATTCCAAAAATAAGAACCATTTACATGAAGCTTAGCAAGTCTTAAGAAGTTAAACATGTTTAACAGTTACAGAATTACAAAGGTTTGTGTATGGAAACTTCAATACATAATAGAAGTACGTCAATCGAATTATAATTTATAATTCATCAGTAATATGCTATAGCCAATGTGATTCTTCTCAGTGCAATTTTAAAGTACGTCAACTGCTTGTCTCCTCCATGCAAGCTCTGCTTTGCTTTATGTTAAAAACTTCTTTCATAATTTCTATAGACCGTGGCTAAACCCATCTCTTTCAAATTATTTCATAATTGTGTAAAATGATTAGCACGACTTTAGCAAGCTGCATGGTATTCAAGCCTGAATAAGGCATTGTAAAGAATCATAGTGCAGAAAATCTCTAATCACGGCATGCCACAAAAATGTCTCATACTAACAAACTGTACAAGCAAAGGGGACCATGTTGCATAACGAAAATAATGGTCCTAGTTAAGTTAACCAAAAATAAATAAATAAAATAAAATAAATTAATAATAATAATTACATCAAGTGAATGGTTTTGCATATGCTGCTTCAAGTGAGCTGCCTTCTGAAAAGAAGCACCGCACTCCTAGCAGACATTCCTTTTCCCATTCTCCCTTTTTTCTTCATTTTGCTCCTTTTCCTTCACTTCGTCATAGGGGTGTCAACGAGCCAAGTCGAGCCGAATCTTATTTAAAGAAATTAGTTTACTGTACGTGGATTCCACGTGTTATTTATCCGATAAACATTAATGTTGTATATCTTCTATATATTTTGGTTTATATTATATACATATAAATATTTATTATTAAAAACTTAAGTTTCTTTGTTAAACATATTCGAGATTTATGCAATTTCAGCATAAATTAAATTTGAAGATGCTGTAAGAAATTATTAAAACACACAAGCAAGAAAAAAAATTACAATACAAAAAGAAAATCATCTGGAGCATATAGGTAAGAAATATAAATAAATGTATATATTAACATTCATCTCGTGAAACTGTAGTTGAATTTAGGTATAGTAAAAAAAAATTCGTTCAATCCAATACTCGCTGGAGGGGTGAGGATTACCCGCCTAATCGGGTAAACGGAGCGGGGGTCATTACCCCGAAGTGGGTACATGGTGGATATGTGAAACATAATTCCGTCTCGTTTAAAGTTAATTTTAAATTTAATTTTTTTTATCAACCAAAAACAAAAGATTTATCAGTATTTTTAAAAATAACATAAGTTATTCTTAACAAATTGAAAAAAAAAATATTTACTAATAAAGATATAAAATAAATAAATAACAAAAATAAAAAATAAAAGAGGTGATAAATGGGGTAGGAAACCCACCCCGCCCCAATCTCGTCCCGCTTTAATCGAGTATAGGGCGGGACAAGGTGATGAAAATACTCGACGAGACAAAATGGTCTACTCATCCCATACCGGCCCCATTATCATTCCTATTTGAATTGGACAATATTGTTGTTAATAATAATAATAATAATAATAATAATAATAATAATAATAATAATAATAATAATAATAATGATATTCATGCGTCTACATGCCTATTGTCTATATTAGTTTCAACTTTAAAAATGAAGTGTAAAGAGAAAATTGCAACAGGACATACTCAAGAGATAAATAATCAAATTAAAATTTATTAAAAAAATTAAACACATTTTGGAAATTGGTAGAATTTAAATGATAAGTAGTTACTTGTGAAAAAAATAATTGAGGATGGTTCAAATATACAAGTATAATATGTTAAAGTCTAGAAGTGTTGGCAAGTTCCATGTCCAAACATCATTTAATTGAGTTGTATATGGGGTTGAGTTGTTGAGTGTTAGAAGTGTCTTTGAAAGGGGTCAATGTTTGTTCAAAAACATCATGAAATGTCCAAAAGTACTAAAATAACGTTACTTGAGCGCATTACGATAATTGAAGGTCTCATAGGATCAATCAATGCAATTATAAGTCAAAGGAGTGTCAAGTGCTGCACAACTTATACTCCAAATTCTGAGCCACAAGTTAAGACCCATTTTTCGCATAGAAAACATTTAAATTGAGAAAAATGACAATGCTAGAAAAGTTGTAGCCATTTGAGTAAACTTTCGAATGCACTTTGAATCGCTCCAATGGGTTATCTGAATAGAAAAATAAGACAAAAATACTGACAGCTACTCAAAGAGAGCTCGATGTCCTCCCAAAGGGTGCTTGAGCTGTTTTAGTAGAAACAGGCCGCTGCTTGCCGCCCAGGGGAGATCGAGCAGTCGTATCATTAATGAAAACCCTAATTCGTGATTTTCAATGCTTTTACAATCCATAAATCTATATATTATAAATACACAATGCAAAATCCCTCTCTATTGTGTGTTGAGCCATTATCATCCAATAGAACATATTATTAAAGGTCATATACTCATTCCATAACTCTCTTGCCTCAACACTAGATCAAAACATCAAAAATCCAAAATATCGAAACACCAATAAACATCTACCAAATATCTTTTAGAGTTCTAAAGATATAGAGAGATGATCGAAGGTCCAATTAGTGAGAAAAAGAGTTTATTCTTGGTGATCCACGAGGGGAAAAGAAGTCCAGAGGTTTTGGAGCCCACAACCGATGAGTTCTTCATTGATTACTGGTTAAAGGTCACAGTCTACTAATGTTTAATTATGTCTAGATAAATTCTATAAGTTCAATCTTTCTAGTGCTTCTTTCACTGGCACAGGGTGCCCAAAGTCTTTTGTTTTTCTATTGAATTCTTCATGTGTTTTTCTTAAAAAATTCTTTATGTTCTTTATTTTTCAGCTCTTATATAATTGTTTGTTTGATTGATAGGATTTAGGTTGTTTTCAGTTCATCTATATTCAATAATTTATGAATGGTTGCAATTGTTGTTAGTTAATTTTTAATTCTGCATATTAAATAGGAAGAGAATGATGAAGAAAAGTCATGATGGCAAACCAGAGTTGAGAAACAACCTGCAATTACTTATTATCTTCCAGATAGGGGGGATACCAAGCGCAGAGAGCTACCTAGACCATTTGATTGCCCTTCCGTAAGGACTAAAGTAGGGATCCCTGAATACAGCCTTTCAATCTGACCATCAGAACTAATTGCAGTGTTGAAGGCTATAGACGGCACAGTAATTGGCCCAGAAAGATGATAAGCTCTAGTGACCAATGTGACAAGACAAAGAGGTGTGAGTTTCAACGTAGACCACGACCACTGAACAAGTGATTACATTGCCCTAAGGTTGGAAGTCGTAGAGATGTTGAAGCGGGGATATCTTACAGACATTTTGACAGAAGAAGGAAAAGAGAGCATAGCTAGATGATAACAACAACCACAAGGAAAGCAAGGCCCCATTCTAGCGGTTGCGCCAACACATGATAAAACTATTTAACGTCATCACTGACGGGTCAGAAGTTAGCGAGATAACAAGAATAGTGGCACGAAGACATGCGCGTCAACCAACTCATCTTTTCTAGTCTAAACCAAGTAAGAGAGTCAGACTCACCACATATCATTAGGTTCACGACCTATAAGGCTAAGTAACTACTCAATCCACACCATATGCTTTGGTCATATCATTGAACATCGCCAATTGCTTGACCAAGCGTATCTTGATAGATAATGGCAGCAGTGTAAACATACTTTTTGGGAAATCGTTAAGGCTATGGAGATTCCAAAAAAAACATTACTCGTCGGACAGTGCTAATCAGTTTTAGTGGTGAACAAAATAACACTTTGGGTGAGATCATGCTACCTATTTATCCAGAAGGAGTTAACCTCCACTCCCAATTCTTCGTAATAGATAGCCTATCAACATATAATGTTATCTTAGGGAGTCTTTGGGTAAATGAATTGAAGTCTGTACCATCGACATTTCATTAAGCACTATGTTTTCCAACCAAATGGAGAATAAAGGAGATTCTTGGTGATCAAAGGGATTCAAGAGATTGCTACTAGAATTCACTCCGCTCTGACCAATATCCTTTATAACAATTACAACAGTTTCAACTCGTCATCCTAGACCATTCGGATTTGGAAGAGCTAGATAAAGTACAAATCTATCTGACTTTCCAAATCACAAAACTTAAGTGGGACAAGGTTAAAACCCATTCTAAGGCAAAGCCTTGTCAAGTTTTTCATTAAACACCATGACTGTTTCACTTATCTCACACGAACATGATTGGTGTTGACTCAGAGATAATGATGCACAAATTGAATGTCGATCGTCAATACATTTCAGTCAAATAGAAGCAAAGAGGATTTGCTCTCGAACAAAACTGCATTATCAATGAAGAGGTGCATAAACTTATAGAAGTTGGCTCTATACGAGAAGTCTATTACCCAAACTGTCTCTCTTATGTCGTCATTGTGAAAAAAAAGAATGGTAATGGAGAGTCTGTATCGATTTTATAGACTTGAACAAAGCATGTCCAAATGACAACTTTCTACTTCCACATATCAACATAATGGTCGACTCAACAGCTGGATATGAACTTCTAAGTTTTATGGATACATTTTTCTGATTACAACTGGATTTTGATGCACCCAACTGACCAAGAGAAAATTGTTTTCATGACAGAGTGAGGTAGATTCTGCTACAAGGTTATGCCGTTTCGTTCAGACTCAAAATACCGGAGCAACATATCAATAGTTAGTGAATCGTGTGTTCGCTGATCAACTCGAAAAATCAATAGAAGTCTACATCAACAACATGTTGGTAAAATCCATTATTACAAAGCAACACATAGACCACCTGAAGAAATTCTTCGAGGTTCTAAAGAAGTACTACATAAAACTCATTCAGAGATCCTCTGGCAAGTTCCTAGGTTACTCAGTAACCCAGCGGGGAATCGAGCCAAACCTGGATCAAATTCAATTAATCATTAACATTCCATCTCAAATTTTCATTAAGGATGTTCAAAAACTTACTGGAAGACTTGCAGTTCTTAACAAGTTCATCTCTTGGTCTTCCGAGAAATGCCACAAATTCTATAGTATATTGAAGAAAAGCAAAACTTTCGAACGGACTCTAGCATGTGAAGAAGCGCTTCATCAACTCAAACAATACTCAATTTCACCTTCATTCTTGTTAAAACCAAAAGATGGGGAACAACTCTACATGTACTTTTCGATATTGAAGACGGCTGATAATAACACATTTATTACGTTTTTCACCCATTAATATTTGTGTTTTTATGATTATTTGACGCCTAAATGCACTAAGTACTTCTCTTAAGGAAAGCGCAAAACGCTGGTTGTATTCATTGAGACCACGTTCGATTGGAACTTGGATTGAAATGACCCAAGCATTCTTTGGCAAA
>CAIGRL010111525.1:0-11535 GCA_903798325.1 Fraxinus xanthoxyloides
AGCACAAAACGTTCCTACCTTTCAATGTCATAGTGCAAAACATCAATACCTTTCATTTTTTGGAATTTTTACCCTTACGGAACCTTTCATTGCGCAAAAGATAATTTTCAGCCATTTTTTCAATAAAATAACCCTCCTATTCAAATGAAATAAAAAGAAAAAAAAGAAAAAGAAAAAAATAAACAACTAATTGCAATCATAGTTCTAAATTTTTCAAAATATTACAGATAAGTTCTAAATTCTCAACTATCACCACTTTCACAACCCACCAAGCCGCCACCTATAGATCCATATATCACCACCTTCTGGCCATCATGTCCGTCGGACTCCATCACCACTAGTTTCGCTTCACTCTTCCCAACATTCTCTCCACAGTATTGGTCAAAAAATCTGTCGAAAACAGCCGCATTTGCAGCCTAAAATACCAAAGTACGATATACAGTCCTTCACGACAACCCTACTTTCGGAACCACCCACGGTCGCTCACTACAACCGATGCTATACATTGGCTCACATCAATCAAACATGCCTCAAATCATTCTACTGTAATGTAGACATTCGACGATGGTGATGTTCATTTTGCCAAACTCTTCTCATTCAATTCATACATCCCACAATACTAAATTTCCAAAATGGCATCAATCAAACCATCAACAAACCCAAACGATAATGTGTATGAATCTAGTTCAACCAATTATCCCCAACCGTTTCAATTTTTGATCCAAAACTCTGCATGGCCGTGATACATGGAGAGAGCCGTCTAACCAAAATTAGTAGGTCCTAAGTGCTCCAATCTTCAAATTCGTGTGGGGGAGGACGGTGGGGGAAGTGAAGCGAGGTTGGTGGTGGTGGAGTCCGGTGGACGTGGTGACCGAAAGGTGATGTTATGTGGATCTATAGGTGGCGGCTTGGTATGTTGTGAAAGTGGTGGTAGTGGAGAATTTATGATTTATTTGTAATATTTTAAAAAATTTAAGGACTATAGTTGCAGTTGGTTATTCGTCAATTTCTTTTTGTATTATTTAAATAAGAGGGTAAAATCATCATTTTGTTTAAAAAATTGTTGAAAATGACCTTTTGCCCTATGAAATGTAAAAGGTAAAAGGTAGAAACGTTTTGCACAATGACATTGAAAGATAGGAATGTTCTGTATTATTTATCCAAAAATGATTATAGAGAGCCCTAAACATGTGAAGTTGGACTGGACCCTCCTCTGCCCAGTGCCTGCCGAGCCCAAACCTCTTTCGTACATGGGCTAAGGTTCACTATAAAAAAGCAATAACCCTAGGAATGTTTGGTTATCTCCCCTCCTCAATTACCCTCTATCTTGTAGGGTTCATTCTTCTAAGAGGAGGCATCGAATTTTATTTCTCTCCCCAACCATGAGAGCCAAGGTAAAATCTGCTGAATTTCACTAAATTTATTAAATATTGTTTGTTTATCTATCTCATTTTCCCTATACTTTACACCTTAATTATTGTGTATATGATATTGAATCAATCTACATTGTTACGATCGATAACAGTGGAAGAAGAAGCGGATGAGGAGGTTGAAGAGAAAGCGCCGAAAGATGAGGCAGAGATCCAAGTAGCCCTGTCCCTGAATTTCCCGAGCATCGATCACTTTGGCTCTTTTTAAGGGTTTCTTATTTTCATTGTTGTTTCGATTTCGTTAATTTCAATCTGTTTTAGTACTCTATTACATTTTCGCTCTGCATTTGTAGTCCTAGTATCCAATCCACGGATAGTTTAATGATTTTGAAATATCACTTCAGTTTAATTGCTGTATTAATGTGGTTTACTCCTTTTTTTCATTGTGAGTATTACAGATTCCTTATGCTTACAGACTATAACTTGGATTTCTTATAGTTGAATATGAGTTATGTGTAACCTTTCCTGATATATTATTGTGGCGAGTTAACATTAAATCAGATCGCATTGCTGGTGTATTTAGAGGGTTTTACTAGTGTGAATTGCTCTCTGAATAAAGGTTTTGTACGAGTGAAAAGATGTATTGTTCATTTCTTGCTAGGAATGAAGTTTATATTTGAATAAGTTCATTGAGTCGTATAGTTTTGGAGTTCATGATGTGGCTATTTCATGCACAGATTTGAAATCTCTGTAATAGAGGTCCTCTAAGACCGCCTATGATTAACTTTGTTTTCAAATATTTGCTTTGAATAAGTCCTAAATGTACAAGACCATCACCTTCTTTGAAGTTCTTATTGTTGGTTATTTATACACCTTGATATATTCTTCTGCCCTCCGTTTCTTATTGCTAATCGATCTTAATTATACATTTTTCTCTGTATTGAGACTGTTGGTGAAATTTCCAAGGACCAACAATTGCGTGTATTTAATTATTGCACTGGATTGTCTTGTTATTCAGATATTTGGATCTTAATCCTCAATGAATGTGGTATAATCTAGTGGAGATTTTTACTGCATTATTTTGGGAGCATATTTGCTAAATTGATATTGATGTTGTTGCTGTTGCTCCTCCTATGACTGAATGAATGGTATTAACTAATGAATTGTTAACTTCAAAGCTGTGAGAAGTAATAATGAAAGTTTTCACTCATTGGATTTATTCTTTTTGTTACATATCCATTATTGAACATCAACTATGCAAATGGTAATTATTAAAATCTTGTACATTTGCATCCCAGCTCGGGATCTTAATGGAGGATGCCTAGCCCAGTTTCCTGAGTTGGTGCAAGGAATTCAGTCATTAGTAGATATCAACAATGTGTTTTTTCTCTATAGCTGGGTATAGATGAAATGAATATTGGATGCCCACTGTTTACAGGTTGTGAAAGCAATTTAAGAATGAAGAGAATTCTAGAAAACAAAAATTTTCCTCTCAATCCTTTGGTCACGGTGTGTGGGGAAGTCCATGTACCAAAATTTAGAACATTCTGAAAGATTTAATTGTTTGTAATTCTGGGATGGTTGAATGTGTATTTCTAAATTGGATGTAATTCATTCTTGATGTGAGGGTGTTTATGTAGTTATAAATCTACAAGTTCTCACTCATCGATGGGAGATACAATTTAGAGTTCTTATATTCTACTAGATATTCATGGTGGCTCGTATTCTTAATTGGCGACTTCATTCAGAATGGGTTTTCTACTCAATGTAGTCCCTTTTCGCATCATCTGATACTTGACATGATCATTGCCTGGATTATTTTTTATTTTTCTTTAATACCAGTTGTTACAACTGTGTTGGCACTTGAAATCCTGTTTGGGTGTGCGAAGCTTCAATTATCTTGTACATCAGAATTAAAGCCTTTTCTTTTTGGGACGACGGAGTATCAATGACAATTTCATTGTAAACTATTTTTAACGAATAATTCCATAGGTTCAAGGAATTATTGACAGAAATGATGCTTTGGTAGCATGGTGCATTTTCTGTTTTTGTTATGTCAAAAACCAATGAAAAATGTGTTTTTCTGTAAAAATTGTCTTTTCTTTTTGTACTTGTAGCAAAACTGATTTCTAACCCAGTGGTTAAGTTTTTCTGTCATGCACGGCAAATATAATATTCTATGCAGTTGAAGAGTATCGCAGAATACCGAATGTTGTAACGAGGTCTAAAATTTGGGAGTTATTGACTACGCAATTATAATTGAATCGAGGATTCTAGTACGGTACGTGGAATTTCATTTATTAGATAGGTCCATTAAGATTTAGTCAACATCTTAAAATTATTGAAATTTTATAAAATTGAATACTGAACGGATCAATTAATGTTGTGGATTTATGCCTTTCAATGATTGGGTTCACACAAACTCAATAAAATATACATTTTTCTATATACTTAATTAAGTAAAACTATTAGTATTTGATTTAATTTGACATAAAAATAAAAGTTATTTTTTAAAAGGAATATTTTTCCTTTAAAAATAAGTCCCTCTTCGTGCAGCCGTATTTATTTTTATGAAATAATATTGTTATTCTTGAACTCGGGGCGATTAGCAATTAAAAAAAATGGTAAATATGTGTAATTTCACCGTTAAAATATTTAAAAATGCTAGATGTACACTTCAACTGTAGATTTAGTTTGACCTTTTTAAACTGTTCAACAATGTTGTCACGTATCAAAGTGTAAAACTCGATGTCAAGGGTAATGATTTTTCTTGTTGGACATGGCTTACGGGCTCCAAAGATAATGTACATGTCGCGGCATTGTAAATTATTAGAGAGGAGGAGAGAATTTTGCAAGACAATACCAGCTCTTGACCAAACACACTTTTCGTTGTAAAAACTACATTATGAGCTTGTTTGATACACATTATTTGTGGAGAATGTATTTTAGAATGGAAGATTGAGAGAGAATGTGGTAAAAAAAAAAAAAATAAGGAAAAATTTTGAATTTACGTGTAATATTATTTTATTGAAAAATGTGTAGTTGACAAGAAGATAGAAAAAAATAAAATTTTAAAATAATGTATATCAAAAAAGTCTATGCCCCTATTTGATCCACATTAAAATTGAAAAAATGCATTTTTTTTTTGGTGATGTGATGTTGAATATTTGAAACAGAAGGAAAAATTATTGACGTGATGAAAAATATTATTTCATTGAAAATGTACGATTGAAAATGAGTAGAAAAATGAAAATGAAAATTATAATGAGCTCAAATAGGTAGGGGTGGAACCGGGGGGTCACGTGACCCCCTAACTTTTGAGTTTTTTTTTTAAAGTCATGTTTGGTATCGATTAAAATCTAAATTATTTAAATCAAGGTGAACAATTAATTTTAATAACATATTTCATGAAAATCATAGCTATTTAACTTTTATCAAAATTTATTAAAAACTTGATTTTAATATCCATCAAACATACATATGGACAAAACCATGATAAATTTGATTTTTTCTCTATTCTCTTACTCTTAACAGAATCTCAACCCCTCTAATTTTTTAAAATTTATATATATTGTCTCTACAATTTATAACATTTACCACAATTTTTTACTTTTCAATCATATTTTCAAGTGATTAGAATCTAAATTTGTATTTTATCCCATCAAACTATGTATATGAAATGTGTCTAGATTATATACAATTTGATTTGTATTTTTCCAATGGTGTTTATTTGATTGAAACAGGGCAATACAAATTTACTTTTGAAGGAGCGCTGAACAAATTTTGTCCATTCCCTACTGAAATGAAGCCACGGAAATTGATCGTGGAAGTACATCTCAAGATCGCATCACTCGCAAGGCGTATGCTATACTCCATTTCGGTTTTAGAGTTATTTAATGAATTTTTCGTTATGATGAAAGAGATGCTATATTTTCTATGCAAATTTAGTGTGATTTTGTTTTTATTTTATGAAAATTTGAGGACTTTCAGAAAACATTAGAGCCTGTTTGGTAGATATTAAAATCAGATTAAAATTGAAAAACTAGTCGTTATTGTTGACTTTTATTAAACCAGTGGACCCAATAACGGCCATATTTTTAATTTTAATTGAATTTTAATTGTTACCAAACACGCTCTCGAGATAAAAAAATTAATTGTTCCCTTCATGCTTTCACACGAATAAGAAAATGAATAATGTGTAGACTTCGCTGGAGAAGTCCATTTGATGAGGCGTAGACACTGCAGCGTTTGACACATTTCGTTACACTAGTCATTCTACGATTTTCTTGTGATTCAACATTAGCACCTTAATCATCGGGGTAAATGGACGAAATTATAGTCACCAGAAAGTGATGTATTTCCGACCACAAGTGAAAAGCTAGTGTTGGTCATGTTACATCCTAAAGAAAGTGAAAGGCGACTTCTATCGACGACCAAGACCATCTTTTCTAATTTTTTCACGACTTATAGATATATTCCTCTCTCTAATTATTCTCAACGTCATTTTTTGTATCAGTAGCATATTAACAGGAAAAAAAATGAATAAAATTCATCTGAACTTCAAGTTTCAAGTACTACGGGACCACGAGGACAATGAAAATGGCTAAATATCTTAAAGAGTAAAATGTGTGAATATTACATTATTGAATGAAAAATAACTACAAGTAATGGAGATAGACGATTTAAACGACGAAACAAATAATATTTAAAAATAGTGTTGAGAATAATTAGAAAACCGGACCAAGATAAGATATAATATGATCATTATGAACAAATCCAAGAGTGTGTTCGGTAGAGATTAAAATCAGATTAAAATCGAAAAGCTAGTCGTTATTGTTGACTTTTATTAGACAGGTGAGAATCAATTTTAATTAGATTTTAAACCCGAACACGTCCCAGGTTTTAATACAGGATGAAGATAATGGGTCTCCTTTAATAGAGCTTAGAGAAGTGTGTGATGAGAGTTGCATATCTTATCTCCCTGCATTTAGTCAACATTATAAATCATTATGCCCAATCAATATTACACAGCACAATATTTTAGTGCAGATCAATATTTTGTTCGGTGTGTGAGTCATGCTTCGGGCTTCCTGCGACATTTGCCTCTTCTACTCAATATTTCTGTTTTAAGGGGTAAATCTCTAATTTTTAAGAATTGGCACTAGAAAGTAGTTAAGTCCATACTTCCACCATGTTGCTTACAGGTCGAGCTGATAACACAGACAAGAGAGTTGTCTATGAAATGGGTGAATGAGCCCTATACTTCAACATGGAGGGGTGTCTCTTCATGGTGGGGTCAAATTTTTCTTTGAATAACTATTTTGGTTTCGCCGGAGTTACACGACGTTAAGTCGAGTGATTCCTCGATCTTGACTTAGTGTCTAGTAGCCTTATTGTTTATGGTTGAAAATCATAGAAGCTTGCTTCAACGTGATAAACCTAGGATGAAATTGGAGCCGGGGACGAAGCTGTGAATCCTAATCTATTCTCTTCGATTTAAGATTTAACTATACTTAGGCATGTGGACGACAACACTTTTCATAATGAAAAAGGAACCAATTTTGATTGGAAAACACAAAGTTATTTTCAAAACAAGCACGTCTCTCATATCAACCCTGATTTCAGGATCACAAGTAGACATCTCGTTGGCAGTTTTACATCCTAAAGAAAGTGGAAGGAGCTTTAGATTGATGACCAAATCATTCACGGCTAACATCTGAATAAAATCTAGTTGCGAGGACTATATCCAGAAGGGTCTCCAAAGTGGGATATCTTTTTCTAAAGTAGGTTCCAAGAACCACATTCGACATGCTCCAGTATTGTGATAAAAATCGTAGAGCATAAAGATCAATAGATATCAAAATTAGTAAATGTACACAAACAACACTCGAGTACAATACATCTTTAACGCATCGAAATATTTAGAACATGGAAACATAGAGCAAAATAAAACAGTTATTATTAAGTAATTCAAAAAATTTGGAGAATCAACGTAGTCTACTGAGGGTTTGGAGGACGACTATTGGCTGCTGAGACTCTAGAACCCCATTCGAGTAGCTCTTTACTAGTGTCGTCCTTGTGAACAATGACTTCGATGAAGCATAGGCAGTCTTTCTTGTCTCCTGTTGCAGTTTCAATTGCATCGACAAGTTCTTCTTCAAAACGTACCTACATTAATAATGATGAGAAAGAATTAGTAAAAAGTAAGAATAATTTGCTTAACAAAAGGGTGTTCATCAACTACTTGATAATTGATAGCTCAATTACCTTAGTTGTATAGCAATTTCCTTCACCATTGTGGATGGCGTCTACTAATGCAGTGTAATTCCAGTTCTTGATTACATTGTAAGGCCCGTCGTGGATCTCTACTTCAATGGTGTAACCACCATTGTTTATCAGGAAGATGATAGTCTTCTGTCCACATCGGATCATTGTTGACACGTCCTGAGCAGTCACCTGCAACGTTAAATTCAAGTAGATACACGGCTTAGATATACAGCCTTGCCATGATAAAAACCAATTCAAGTAGTTACTAAAAATAAAACTCTGGCATTGAGATTGAACCATTATAAATCTATATTTTTGTTCGCAGGGCTTAATCACTTGCGCTTATATTATCAAGCCTAACGCCAAATACGAATTTACACCATATCATTATTCTCCCTTCTATATATAAGAGATGAATAGATACCTGGAAGCTACCGTCACCAATGCAAGCAATGACTCGCTTCTCTGGTACTGCTTGTGCATAACCCAGAGTTGCTCCCACTGACCAACCAATGGATCCATATTGCATTTGGAATTCATACCTGCAAACCAAAATTTCCATATAAGACCTCAATATTCACATTGTCTAAGACTCTTCAAGGCAACATCAAACTGCACAAATATAGATTTTTCTAGTGCTAACCCGCATCCCTGTGGCAGTTTCAGTTTTTGGCAGTTGAACCACGAGTCACCGGTCTCAGCAATGACAGCCGTTTCACTCGACAACATCTTCTGAATATGCTGGAACAGAACATTAACCCTCAATGGCTCCTTAGGCTCACACTTAAGAGGATGTCCATCAGGAACATAGATCCTATGGTAATTCTCATAAGCAGTCGTATTACACTTAAGCCTCTTCGCAAGAGCAACGAAGAAATCCTTCATTAAAACGCATCCAAATGCAGGTCCATTAGCAATTGTCACGCGATCAGGCTGCACGATGATCGCCTTCTCTTTCTTGAGAAGGAGAGAATATCCAACCGAGCTGTAGTCGTTAAAGATTGGGCCAGCGAACAAATATGCATCAGCTGATTCCACGATCTCTGCACAGAATGCTGTGCTCACTGCGCCCCAGTAAGTCCCAATGAAATGGGGATGGTGCTCAGGGACTAGTCCTTTGGCCGACGGCATCACTGCGAGAGCATAGCCACAAGCATCTGCTAATTCGACAAAGGCGCCGCATGCTTTGGCAACACGAAGCTTGGGCCCACCCACCATCACTGGTTTCACAGCCTTGTTCAAGAACTCGGCTGCTGCTTCAACGGCAGCTTCCAAACCCATTTTATTACTCAACCTACATCAAACAGAACCACTATCATTAGTAAATTAATCCACATTACAATTAAAAAAAATAAAACAATGTTTCTGATCTAATTTATATTCTGGACTACCCAGTTCCGAATTACACTAACCAAAACAGTAAATTCTAGAAAGAAAATAATTCTCAAGATTCGCCGCAGTAAAATACACCAGAAATTTAAACTTACTTGGGAGAGAGAATAAATGGAACGGGCTCCCGACTAAACGTGGGGTGAGGAATCGCCGGCAAGTTACAGCTCACGCTTATATACACCGGCTTACTCTCCTTTAACGCCGTCGATATCGCGGTGTCTATCAACTCGTGAGCATCTTCCAAATTATTCACCACCGCCTAAAATTAAACCCCCAAAAGAAGAATCATATCAGCAATAATTGTAATTGTGTGCGAAATTGAAAATCTAATATGCATATTTAAGCTATGTATAAGAGACCTGATAGCAAGTGACGGTTTGGAAGCAGCGGAGCTCCTGACTAAAATCGGGTAACCCGATGGTGTGATGTAGGATCCGGTTAGTACCATAATCGTTGGAGTTTGGTCCGCCGACTATGCATATCACCGGAAGATTCTCACTGTAGGCGCCAGCGATCGCGTTGAGAACACTTAAACCACCGACTGTGAAGGTAACAACACAAGCGCCAACTCCACGAGCCCTAGCATAGCCATCAGCGGCGTATCCAGCGTTGAGTTCATTGCAGCATCCAATCAAGTTGAGGCCGGGTTCAGCGATAAGGTGGTCAAGTAGCGTCAAGTTAAAGTCACCAGGAACCGAGAAAACGTCGCTCACTCCAACCTGAACGAGCCGGCGAGCCAGATGGCGGCCTAGAGTCGCGTCGGCGGAGTTGAACGGCAGTGCAGAGTTCTGAACAAGAGAAACGTTACTGTTCGTGGGGAGGCTACACACATCTGTACACACAGCAGAGTTACCCGAATCCACAGACCCAATTTTTGTATCCATAATGAATGCTAATAGGGATTTGTTAACAAAGATAGAGTTGTGATTTGTGAATGCAAATAGGAAGAGAGATTAAAAGGTATGAGAAATGAGAGTGAATTCCTTGGGTGAGAATTGAGAAGTGGAGAAGGCATTTATAGAAGTGGTGAAAAAGAATATGAAAAATCATTAAACAATGGGCAGTTTAGGGGATTTCTCTTCTTCTCGTATTCGGTGGGTTGTGGACTGTCTCTGTGTGTGTGTGTGTGAAACATTCTATTGACTCTAGAGGATTTTTCAGGTGAGGGGGGCACTGTTTGGAGGACCTCCTTAAAATTTATTTTTCCACAAATTAATGTCAAATCATACCTTGATTGACGCTCTTTTCAACTTTTTAATCACGTCCATATTAGTATATATTTCATCAATTTTTATTATAAAATTTATTAAAAATTTGATTTTAATTTTCATCAAACAGGAGCCATATATTTTATTAAAATTTATTGAAATCCTAATTTTTAATTAATGAAGATAAAGAAGTCTGTTGTTGACATCTATATACCTGAGAATATCTTCAAATTTCCTCCATTTAAAATTTTAGTTGACCCAAAATTAGAAAATATTTGACCTATGAATGAGAATATTCCCGAACCCAGTTTTTAATGGTCAAATTGTCAATTACTAGCTCCAAACCAGTCTACCCGAAGAAGTTGTTCTGTCTCAGCTGTAACCTGGTTTTGAAAAAACCGTTGTATTTCTATTTTCCTGTTCATTAGCCCAACCAGGCCAAACGCGTTCTTGATTATAATACAATTTATAAACGACGGCGTTTAGGCACTGAAACCTGGAGCTTAATTTGGTTTGCTGAGTGCTGGTTTCGGGACACGTGTCACGCATGCATGCAGAAGGTCACAATATAGAGAATGACTAGTGAATAAAATTTTTGTTTTAAAATTTCATGGAAATTTAAATTGGAAGAACAGCATTAAGTCTATGGTTGAACATCATTATTTGATAAAAAATGAAATTTTGAATAGTATTTTTTAAGAAAATATATAATTAAAAAATAGAAAAATAAATAAATATATATACACACATATATATAAAAGAGTTTTTAACTCGTGGTTGTTAAATAGGGTTTAAATTACTATAGCAATAGTGGGGAAAATTGCATATTTTGTCTCTAATTCATTTTACATAATAAATACCGTAGATGAATTTCATGAAAGAAAAATAAATAAATAAACATAGCAGTTGTATTTTTTATAGTAAATAGGTCTTCATAGATGAATTTAATGCAGAAAAAGATCATTAAAACATCACAAATCTCTTCCATGATCGTAATTAAAACAATAATTTTCTTTATTTTTTCTATATACAAAAATAAACGAAAAAGATTTATTAAACTTTTCATCAATTTACTCCCAAATTACTACAAGCTCATTGGGATTGTAAAAAGAGTAAAATACATAACTGAAAATATTTCGAGATATACTTTTAAAAATAAAAAAAATTGTCAAAAAGTTTTAAAAATCGGGTGATAAAAAATGTTACCACCTAAATAAAATCACAATCATGTATTAATCACAAATAGCACAAGTTCACTAACAAATGCACAAATTGCTTGTCATATTTATTAATTTAGC
>CAIGRL010111534.1:0-18486 GCA_903798325.1 Fraxinus xanthoxyloides
TGTGGATCACCATTGGAGGCTGGACAATTGGACAGCTTGGATTGCAGATCTGATCAATGGAGTTCGTGGACAGCTTGGATTGCAGATCTGATCAATGGAGTTCGTGAATCAGCAAAGGAGTTTGCAAATTCATCAAAAGGATTAATTTAAACACAGTTTCTATCTAAACATACTGTAGATCCTTGTTTGGGAATCGAAATCGTTTTACTTCCACTGCGCATGTTTAAGTAGGTTCCCAACAGTAACAAATCGATACAGAAAACTATCACAACACCACGAAATTAGACTCTATTGGTTCATAGTGCCAACAATTTCAACTCCAAGAAGAACTAATCTGGAACAACTAGAGGTACTTCAAGGCATACTCGAAAATTAAATCAAAGTTGAACCAATAAGGATGTGTTCAATTGGCTTTATTTTTTCATGTAAAATGTTATTTTGCCACTCAAGTTCCAACTTTTGGAATATTTGATTGACATTTTTTTAATAAAAAATATTTTTTTCTAAAGATGTCACATGATCACGTCTTCCTCAAAACAAGAAAAACATTTTTTTTAGAGGGGTAGATTTTTATTTTTTAAGCAATTCACACTTCCTAGAAGCACTTTCTACGTTGAAAATTAAGCAAATAAAAAAACATTTAATCGACAACTTCAATGCTAATAGTTCTAGACAATTCAATTGTTTAGAACTTTTTTTTTTTCCCATTCAACATTCATGCTTACAATTAAACACGCCCTAAATATAAAGTGATATTTTGGGAATATCATAGAAATTCATCTCACCATGAATTAAGGATGTGTAAGATCAAAATTCAATGCACAATAACTGATCAACTACATGTGAAAAAAAGAAAAGAAAAGAAAAAAAAAAGCCTTATGAACATTTTATACAATAGCTTGGTACATAAGATCAAGATCAATCGACATTTCCCCAGAAGAGTAAAAATATTTAGAAAATCAGCGCAGAAAACAAATAAATCCCAATATTTGATATATCTAGATGCATTTTCATTCCATGACCACCCCCTCTAATGTGTGTATGTGAAAACCAATATTATTATGAGGGTAAAAGCATTTGTACAGGGACTTTGGCCAGGATTTAATGCCAGGAAGTCGAGTGTAAAAACTCTATTGGGTGTTGAAAAAAAAAGGATAAAAACAAACCAATTGTATTGTGCCACATACTGCCTGTAATTACCCCGAATGCTATTTCTCAGTACACCAAGCAAAGTCATTATAATTGGCCCAACCAGGTCAGTTTGATCGATGGAACTGAGAACTAGGCCTAAAGTCGTACCAATCATTTGTTATTAACAAGTATATAAAAAAGGCCAACTTACAAAAATACCCTTAAAATTAAGGATCTTTTAAAAATACATATAAAAAGTGTTTTGGAAGTAAAAATTACTCTGTAAAGTTGAGTATCACTTTTTCAATAAAAAGTGAAAGTAATAAAAAAAAGTTACACTTTGTATGTCACTTTTTATTACTAAAAAAAGTCACAAATAATAAAAAAAGTGACAATTAATTTGAACATAATTAATATATGAATTTATAACGTCTTCATTTGTTATGCAAGCAAATGAGAACAAGATAACAAATATAAAAGTGACAAAGTGATTGAAATTGTTGTCCAATAGAATGCACAAACATTGTTTGTTAAAACATAAATGTCAATTTTTTTAAAGTTATTCAATAAAGTAACAAATGAACGTTCAAACGAGAATAGAAAAGTTAGTTTAGTTTGAAAACTGCAGCAAAAAACTTTACCACCTCTTCTAGTTACATTTTGACTACATCCTTCGACACATTCGTGAGCACAAACATTATATATGAATTCAATATGCTATCATTACAACATATACTTCTGTGTGGCGATAATATTCAAGAAAATAGTAAAAATGAAAAGAAGTTCAATAAAAACACTAAAAAACAAGAAGAAAAAGCATGACAAATGCCAAGGGGAGGTGCAAATAAATCAAACGTCCACCTACTTATTAAACACCAGAACTCCTAAATTTAATAGGAGGAAAACGAGAAAGACAAATGGTAGTAAACAAAATACAATCTTTTGTTCTTAATCATCGAACAGAAAACTTCTCACTCGTACTCCAACACTTCATAATAAAGAGAGCCCATCATACAAAAATAAAAATGCATTATTCAATGAATGGTAATAAGATTCGAACACCGGAGTTAACTGCATCAATGAATATCGAAACTCTAGCTGTATCCAATGAACATATTATATATCACTTTTAATTTTAGGTAACAACTTAGTCCATCTAAAAACTGCACGTTGAATATAAAGCTATAAGAATGCAGGCTTTTTCTCTTTTTCATTTGTATTTTGGCAAAATGTAAACTCTATGTTTAAAGTACCATTGCATGACTAGTCAGCATAATAGGAGTAAGAGCAAGAAATATGAAAATATTTCTAGTACCATTCTTTTTGTATGTACTTGAATGGCTTGACTTGTACTTTGAATGGAAGAAACAAGCAACCTGCAGCCATTAGCAAAAAAATCAAGTATTGGAAAACATTGGCTACAATCATTCAGAAAAAGAAAACCTGGAAGGGGAATTTGAGGGGTAGATAGAGAGGAAAGCAAGACTTCTAGCCGTAGAAGCAAAAAAGGCTTTGAAAATAACTCACAGAAAAATAGCACTTTGCTGAGGGCACCCAAAGATTAGAACTTCCTGTGTCAAAAACCACGGTAAATTTCTGGGGCGGTGTTCCAATACCAATCTCACCAAAATATTGAGCATCCAAATAGTTCTTTAGAGAAATGATATCAGTATCGGAGTCTCCAACATAACCACGAAGATTATAATTTCTTACAAAACCACCCTGCTTTGAGTCGGTGCTTTCGGCAAACCGGTTAATCTGATTTAATTTCCTCTTCTTTAGTCCAATTCGTAAAAATTCACCATTGGATGCAGAAATTACGGTTGAGGATAAAGCAAACAACACAACAAGTCCAAACAAACCGGCTCTATATCTTTTACCCATGTTACAGAGCTGCAAAAACCATGTACAAAAGATCATCTAACAACCCAGAGAAAAGCGAAAATAAAAATAAAAAATAAAAAAATGAAGGGGGAAGTGACTTATCTCACTTCAATTTTACCCATAATTGCACCACAAAAAAAAATAAAAAAAAAATAAAAAAAAATGGAACAAGAAAAGAAAAGTAAAAGTCCCAGAACAGAGTTCCGTCTTCATATGGGTCACTTCCTAATAAGCTTTGGATCGTTTTGTATACAGAAAACTATACATGATTTTCTCGGATTAGTTGATTTTTCCACTACCCAGAAAAGTTTATGATTTCTAAAAGCAGCAGTAAGATAAAGATACATTAATCATAAGACCTTAAATCTATTACGAAAAAAATATATGACAGATCTTGATTTGCCAAGAAAAAAGGAGTATATTTTAATTAATCTTGAACTTGAGAGGAAATGAGTAGAATTCTACACACCCGAAGATCGAAGCTACAGAAGTTTTGCAAATATGCAACCTAAGTCAGCTGTAGGCATAACCATATACTATAGCAACGGCAGTTTGACAGTGCCAAAGTATTAACATATTTGGTCCTTAAAGTTTCGGAGATATTCAAGTTGGTTCTTAATGTTTATTTTGTTTCAATGTGTCACTAATTATTTCCCAACCGTTCCAATCTAGTTCTTCATGTGAAATTTTTATTATTCTCCTTTTGGTGTAGATAAAAATCAAATATTTAATAAAAATTGATAAAAATTAATGGAATGCGTGGTTGAAGTATTGTGATTCATAAAATATGTGATTAAAATTAATTATTGATTTTTTTTAGATTTTAATCATATTTTTTAGCTGAACAAAAGAAGGGCTTAATTGATATCACACATTAAATCTTGATTTTAATACCCTCAATAGGATAAAGCGTGAAATCGATTTGAAGAAAGGCGAACTTCTAGGTTTCTCGATTATTTTTCAACATATTTAGGATTATTTTGTAATGGAATTAACGTTAAACTTAGTACACAACAATTTTGATGATGTACATGTAGATTTCAAGTTAATTTAAGCCTCTGTTTTATAGTTATTATTGTGTAAAATAATATTTTGAATAGTAATTTCTTAAAGAGTATGTGGTTAAAAGTAGGTAAAAATTTTGGGTTTATATGTAAAATATTTTATTGCATAAATGTTGTTGAAAATAAATATGATAAATAAATTATTTTGTTTTAAAGGGAGTCAAACATGGGTTAACTAACAAAGTGATCAGATTGAAAATATTATGAAACTTTAGTAATGAGTTAGCCAAAAAAAAAACTTGAAGGACTAATTTAGAATATACTACAAGTTTAAGGACCAAATGTGTATTTAACTCATTGAATTAAAGTTTGAAGTTTTAATTAGAGGGATTAAATGGTGAAAATATAACTATCAATTATCAAAGTCTAATAGTGGATGCGCCGTGCAAACAAGCGCATCTGCATACTGAAAAATGTGTCGTGTTCCACAAAATTTATAAATAATTTATAAATGATCAAATTTTATATTCAGATATCATATTTATAAGTATTATTCACTTATACATTACTCGTTTCAAAACTCTGTATAAATCATTCCCAAAAACTTAAAAAAAGTCTATGGAGCGACATGGATGCTAAACTTAATATGACTATATTAGGAATCAACACTACGACTACGTGTAGTGGTAATTGGATAGAAATTGTCACAAATGCAACATACCCTATATCACCCTAAGTCAAGTTAGGAAATCAACCTCAAGTCCAATCCATTGGGTCTATTCTAATTTCAAGCATGCTCCTCAGTTACCCACTCATCTCGTAGGAATGCTCAAGTACTGACTTGGATTCGGACATTCGGATCTGATATCAACATAATATATGATATTTGCCACCACTTGTCTAAGAGTTCTGGTGCATAACATAAATGTAAAATATCCTATATCACATGGCCCAAGCTTGGTTTCTTTGGCTCATCATGTGTTAAGTGTGCTCCTATATTGCTATTCGATTTACTTGATCTACATAGTAGTGTTCTTTTCATTTTCAGGCCTGTTAAACATCAAATTGCAATCAATACTAAAAATACTCTCATCAAGGGCTCATGAAATTAAGATCATGTAGCTTCACGTCTATTAACTCTTCAATAACATATAATGTTGGTGAAGTGTTAACAGAAGTAGAACAAAATGATAATGTTCTCTTCAAGGGTCGAGGAACATTTCCACCCAATTCTACTCTATACACTTTGGGGGGTTTGAATGAGTATTGAGTGTAGCACTTTAAGACATTATGGATAAAATATAACACAACATGACCATGCGAGGATGTAGTAGCTCTTTGGAGAACACTCAACTTGTGTAATCTTGCTAGGTTTTTTCTTTTCTTTTTTTTTTTAACAAAAAAAACCAATAAATCAATTTTTTAATATGTACAGTCCCATTAGCCAATAAAATTTGTTATCCTATTCAAAATTCTGCCCCATATCTTACAGTCTATGACAAGCCTTTGCCAACAAATCGACGAAATACCTATAAAAAAGGCATTGTACAAACCTAGGAGAAATCACATGCACATTAATAGGAGGAATTCCGTCTTTTCGTAATATAATTTAAATACACATTATTTTCAAAATATATTTTTTTCTCTTTTTTTCAACCAACATTCTTCAAGAAAATAATATTGCACGTAAATTTAAAACTTTTTTCTTATTTTTTAACCACGTATTTTTCATCAAACATCTGTTTCGAAATGCATTTTGGCAAAATAACGAGGGCTCAAACGAGTCCCAAAAATGAAATAAAAAATGGATATTGTACAACGTCAGAATTGCAGTCAAGGGGGATTAGACGTAAGTATATTTTATTGAGAATTTGACTTTTCAAACTTGAAAAATAGCTGGGCTCAACGAGGTTTGGAAGTCTGAAGCAAAACAAAATCGTATTCATTCTACAATGAATTAAAAGGAAGGAAGAACGTAGGCTTGCAAGGTAATTTCTTTGGTGTGTAGTTATAAATTATTAGTTGATATGCTATAATATTGTATTGTTAATTCAGATATTCATTTCACTTGATGCAACTTAGGGACGGATGTGGGGGTAGGGGTGTAGGGGACTGGACAGGGCTATGAATTTTCTTAGGTAGAAAAAAAAAATTATATAAAAAATAAAATAAAATTGTAATGTGGTCCTGGATCTGTTCTTGCAGCAAGAGTATAGACCACCATGTTCCCAATTATTAACTATCTGGTAATGGTGCAGAGATCAGCCACAGTAGTAATCAATTCTCTGCCTTTTTCATCTAGGAATCAACCACAGTGGTTTAAAATTTAGCTGACCAGTGAGATTAATCGGGGCAAACAAAAATCTTCCAAGATAGTTCAAGGGGATGACAACCATGGTTGGCTTATTTATAGGCCATCTAGCGCTGCTAGGCTATGCACAATCAATATATTACCCTCGTTCTTTAGCTAACTAAATAGTCAAGACACTTGTAAGTCCAGCCTCGCCATATGATCGTCACGACGTGTCATCCAATTCCGAAACAAACACATACAACTGAGAAAGTAAAGTTAAAAGACTTAAATAAAGTAAATTTGGTTGGGGCTCAAAAAAATTGATGTGGCTATAAAGATAATCCGTTGAGATCTACGTAGAGTACAAATGGTTTGGCTTAATAAAGTTTGAAGCCAAATTCAAATAGACACCATAGTAATTGATATAATTTCTTCTGGTACTCACCTAAAAGTTTTGCATGCATAATCTGGAGTCCGTCAAGAAAGCATTACCAAGGATGACCATGAGTTCTTGTCTTAAAGCACATCCTTTAGCATGTCTCGCCCAATCAATAATAGACTTGACATGCGAAAATATTTAGATTTGACTGTTACATAATATGAGCTCAACGATTGCGCCAGATTGCATTTCCATTATTTGGAAGGTGAGGAACTACAACAGGTGCACCACGGACCTTATCAATGGCAAAGGTAATCCTCAGTGGTCGGCCTAGAAATGCCTGAAACCCAAACTATCTTAAAGATACAATATTGTCCAGTAAACATAAGCAAGCAACCTTTGCAGAAATATATTGGTGCATTGAGCATACTCACCTTTCCATCCATGGCATCTTTTGCGCATGTGGCCTCATCTTTTCTAAAGAAATTTACAAATCCAAAACCTCTTGATCTACCACTTTCTTTATCGTACATTATCTTCACTAAACACACAAATGGGCACATATTGTTCAGCACAAACGAAACACCACTGTGTGCAACTTATTCAGTAAGAGATTAACTTATGCAATCCAAAACATTCGCCTGTATTCAAATTCTACGAAAGGAAAAAATGGACTGCAGCTGTGGATCACAAAAATCGTAATCGCAGTTCAAATAAGGTTACGTTGATTTCGAAAACTGAAATTTTGAAGAGACATATTCTACTTTCACTTGTATATCAGTTTTCAACTCTATATGGCAGTAAAAAAATTGCAAATTTTAAACATTGCTTTTGGCCACTCAAAGGTACCCAGATTACCAGTGAGGTTTATGTGCAATACGGAAAGAAGAAAATTTTATGGAAAAGTGGGACCAACATTGAAAGAAGTAATTTTTCGGAGTGTTAGATTTCGGAGAATTTGGGTAAAAGGGGCCCACTTAGGGGCTTCACTACTGATGTAACTATGTAAGGTCCATTCCGGCCAAATTCCACCATTTTGGGCTCCGAAAACGCACTTTTCTTTTTTATTGCAGATTAATCTGAATAGTATGGCTTTTAATTTTCTTAATTATCAGTAATTTCCATCATTATTTACCCAAAATTCTCCGAAACTCAGAAAAATTTACTTTTTTCGACGCCATCCCAATTGTCCATGAAAGCTTCTTTTTCTGTATTGCATCAGCTAATCAATACGATCTCAAACACATGATAATCTTGCTTGATTGACCGATCCTAGAAGAAGTTCAAAATAATGATACTCCTCGCTATCACAGAATTAAATTGAACTTTAGGACAGAAACTAAGATTTTATACATGTTCAACTAACGATCACTGAGGCATTTAATCAAACACGCAAGAGAAGTGCTCCAATTTTACCTTCAGTCACCTCTCCAAATGAAGAAAAAGCGTCCCTGAGTGATTTCTCATCCACTGACCATGACAACCCTTCATTCAATATACCAATATTATTATCATTCCCATATACTATATCTATAAACAAAACTATAAAAATGATAACGCCAGAAAAAAGGGTACCTCCAATGAAGAGTTTATTGTTAGGAGGAGGCAAAGAATTTGACGACTGGTAAGAACAAAAACGACGCCAGTTATTTGAAGCTGGAAATGATGGGTTTTGCAATTGGAGTGGTAGAATTCTTCTGACAACCTGCAGTAAAGTTGTCATTGGATTCTATCAACCTTAGTTGTCGAAGGATGCAGTTGTTTAAAATCCCTCCGGTTTTGTAGCAATTAAACAAATTGATTGGCCAAAGTTTTGTGATTATGTAACAAATGTCAAAGTATGCGGAGATAGGATTAAAGATCAGATTGAATTAAACGCCCAAAGTAAGTTTGGAATCCTCTCTTCTGAAGTCAATTTTAGAGCATGCCACGTTATTATAAAAGAATGTATTTTGAAATAGTAGATCGATGGAGAATGTATGGTTGAAAAATAAGGAAAAGTTATTGATGTAATGATAAATATTATTTTATTGAATAATGTATCGTTGAAAATGAGTAGAAGAACGAGAATGAAATTTTTAATGTGACTCAAACTAGGGGTGACAAACCAACTTGGCTCGGTCCACAAGCTCGTACTGTAGCGAGTCGATAGATGAAAAGTCTACCTATAAACACTTTCCCCATAACTACGGCATGTCAAGGCTTATTGTAGTTTACAACTTGATAGAATTCAAATTTTCAACAAATCGTACTATAAATGGAGAAAACTTTAGTACTTTGGAAGTGATACAGAAGAAGAGAGGTGATTATCGTACAAGGATATAGAATATCACGAACAAAAATGGCAATAACCTCCGGCTACGTAACAGAGTAAGGCCAAAAACGCGCTGTATAAATTTTACAAGTTGCTTCTGCCCCTCCACACTAATTTGCGCGCTGTATGATATCTACAACATTGTAGGACTAATCTAGCATATACATGTTCTATATTTAAAGTACACAAATTCTTTGCTGGTTAGTCTTTGGTTAGCTTCCTCTCCTATATCTAGATGATACACTTGCACTGAAAGGAAAAGACAAAAAAATCATTTGTCTTCAACAAAATTACTCTGTTTTTTGGGCTCCAGGCTTCCTCCTGTGACTATTTCCTTGATACCGTGTTCTCTTGGCAGCATGTGATAACCTTCGGATAAACTCCTTCACATGATTATATATGCTGCAATTCAACGTTATAGGGAAAAAAAAAAAGGCAGTTAGATAAAAAATTTCGTTCCTCACTAAAAATGCACACGAAGGAACTCTTCAACAAACCTAACATATTATAGTTGAGAAGAAGAAAACGGCGACTTAAAGAATCTGCATGACTACTAAAGATGGCAAAGCCATAAGTGAGAAAAAAGAAGTTAAGCTACAACTGATTCTATTAATTTCAACAAGACACGAATAGATGGATCATGAATGTGTACACGTCTTGATTTACTGATGTATGCGTACACTTCTCGATGATGAATTTGCACACTCACTTTTTCCCTCCCTGATTTATACACACGTATTTTTTTTTCCCTAAATAGGGGGAATATAACCGATAATTCACATGAAAATACATTTTATGAAATTGTTATAGTAGATGAAAACAGCAGAGAAAGCAGAAACATGTTCATTCAGAGAAGAATGATAACCTAGAAGACAAAGGAATCAATAACTGAATAAAGTTCAGAAAGGAAATTATCAAATTAATTAGGTGTGTTTAGACCTAAAAAAAAATGTAAAAGAATGACAGAAAGGATTACGCAGTTTTTCGCTTGTCACTTAGGAATGTCCTTAAAACTTGGCAAATATGAATGATAGCCCAGTCTAATGATTCATTAACTCAACTCCTACGATCACTATCCGATCAACTTAGATTTTTCCGAATGACTACCTCATCTCAAAGCTTAAGCTATGAAAAGCAAATATTATATTTTTATTGGATTTATTTTACCCATTCATCCAAAAGAGAAGGGGACTATTTAATTCATGGTCTCTGTAAGCAGCTTCTAGACACAAGCACTGCAGCAATGATCTAACATGTTTCACAAGGATCAAACATATTTAGCTGTGTAAAGAATCATAGCCAAGTCAAATGATGAACATCACCACATTCAGTTCGACATGGTCAAATACATCTACCTAACTAAGAAAATGAAGAAAGATCAGTGCACGTGCTTGTGCATGTGCATGTGCATGTGTGAGTGGTGTGTGGTAGGCGGGGGGGAAGAGGAGATTTATGATTAAACTGTTATTTCATTTACAGGAAAATAAATTGCGGACAATTAAGGTGAAAGTGAATCAACAAAATAGCACATGACATATTTTGTGGAAGGTTATGGAGTTGATTTATATTATCATGATGTTAAAATTATTTTTTCTTGTTTGCATAGAGGCACATCTTGAAAAGATTACATAATTGTTAATCAAAGATAAGTGAGATCACTGGAGGAAAACTAGAGGCCTGAATAGTGAATCCTACCTTAGACGGTGCCTGTTGCAGGCGGTGAAGAAGACCACAAAACCATTAAGAATGCTTCGGAGAGCACGGAAAACCTAATACAAAAGAAAATATTGGTATGAAAATCATACATGATATTTAATTTGGCAGATAAAGATTTATAATTACCAACCTGGGAGAAAAGGTCATTCCAAAGAGAACGCCACATCGAAACCTCATATGAACTCACTGTTGACTCAACATTTGAAGAGAACTGAAAGATACCGCTCATAAACATACAAATATCTCCAACCAACACATATGTGGAACTAAATACGAAAGCCACAAGGCTACACAATCCAAGGACCAAACGGAATGGAGCATAGAGTATTTCCCAGATAATCCAGAATATAGGGCATATGATGGATGTAGCTGCAACCCAACACAATATGTGAAATAAAATAAAATGTTAATGATCTTATCAATTCTAGATTGCAGTTTAATATAAATTTGATAACATGGATCTTCAAACTTACCAAAACTCCAAAATAATGAGAGGATATACCACAGTGGAAGTAGTAGAATCTCGATAAAATTTCCAGTTACTGTGCAAGAAGACTCTACCACAGTCCAAATTACTGACAAGGAACTCTCTACAAGTTGTATACCCATACTCCAAAGAGGAAGGAAGAAATCCAATATCTCCACAAGAGGTTCTACCATTGGCTGTGGAAATATTGAAAGAAATGACCGCGTTGTTCGTGCCATCATAAGAAACCACTGAACAGCCTTCTGAAAATTATGAAGAAACAACATAGTTCCCAAATATTTTATCCTTGAAATCATTTCCCAGGTCTCTATCCAATCAAAAAGGGGTCCGAACAAACTAGAAGCCGTTGCCTTGAGAACTGGTACGTTTTTGTACAGGTCATAGAATCCAATGAGGACAGTAACAATTGAAATAAGCACATATAAAAATCTTGCCAAAGGGCACATCCATGGACGATACAGATGGCAAAATAGCGGGTAAGATTGAACGAAAATTACCCAAGATGGAAGCCCAGATTCAAGTAGAGTGAGTAACCGCAAGTCAGACACAATTATTTCCTTCAATTTAAAAGGAAGGTCTCGATCATTGAATCGAAGTAATATTAAAACATCCCTGTACTGGGTAGCTTCAACTTTGTCCTCGCACTCACTTGCACATGAGGTCGGAGAATGTATTGGCGTTCGAACACTTTCAGAGTTTACTTCTTCAGAATAAATGTCGAGGTCAACATCACTATTAATAAACTTCATAACTTTCCTTCTCTTGTAAGGGCCTTCAGGGGGAGGTGGTGTATGCAGTCCATTTGTTCTATTTTCCACGTTTTCTGAATATACAGTGCAACAACTACGATAGAGGGGAGAATCATCACCACTAACACTGTCATCATTATCCACATTGGTAGACCTCGGAAAATTATCTTGAGCATCATGGAAAATCTCCCCTGTAACCATCTCAAATTCAGTCAACATAATTAAAATTTTGCATAAAGTCCGAAAGTTAAATAAAATAATAAGTGTTACACCATTGTTCCAGGACCATTACAAGGCAATGCATACATTATCCAAAATTCCAAATACAATCTCTCTCTCTGAGTTTGAAAGCATACTGAGTCTATAATGAAGGCCCTTGGATAATGTAGAGCTATAACTACCACTACTATGGAATCCGCAATCACACACGAATACCTTGCCTTCCAAAAAATGCGGCTGCTAATTTGTTGGCACTTTCCATTTAATTAGACATCACACATCCCAACAGAAAATGCAGGTGACCTCATTCAAGAAAGGTAAAAGAAAATGCCAGAGATCCACTGAAGCCAAAGGCACATGACTAGCCTGCAGATAAACATGCATGAGCCTCCACCACATACCTAAAACCCTTGAAACAGCGATCACCAGTACAACCATAAAATTTCATTTCTGGCTTTTATTAACATAAGGTTGTACATGCCTGGGACCTAATTCAATAAAGCAATACCCCTCCACTACGGTGCACATACAACATGTTAATAGAACTGATTTCATTTGTGGCTCACAAAAGCATGGAAGCCCTTGACTTAATCCTTCATTTCGTATTATGAAAAGAAAATGAATCAACAATATCACTTGCATAAAATCTCATGTGTATGCCAAGGAAGATCAAGTGAAAGCAGCGTAGCTCAAAATTTACGATTACACATAAATAGACATAAAAGACTCATACACGACAAAATCTAGTGATGACGAAATACAGTGTTGACCGAATCATCCACTCTGATATCCAAGTACAAACACCATACAAAATGAGCGCTTTTAAGTCCCATCAATACTAAATCATACGTTAGAAATAATACCTATTGTAGTGTCCAAATAATCTTTCAAAAGAGTCTGTTCATTGTGTGTCCCAGGGAACCATGAAGACATGCATCCGACAGCTTGATCTATACTATCGAATTCCCATCTTCTCGTGAATTTAACTTCTATTGCCAGTGACGTATCAGTCTGCACATGTCATGAAGTTATTTCAAAACTCAGAATTTGTGTTGTAGAGTGCAAAGGACAACATAAAATGAACAGCGTAACAAGTAGGCACCTGAAGCTCGTTAAAATAGTTGATGCCACGCACATTACTCCATGCGACCTCAAACACAATAAAGCCGTACAAGGTTCTATGCAATTTGCTATTAAAAATCAAAGAGTTCCTAAGCTTCTTTACAGGAAGCAAAGCCCTCTTCCGGGATAACGTTGCAGCATCAGTAAATGATAACCACTTTTTGAACTTCTTCGATTCGCCTGAATTTGATTTGGAAGGAGTAGGTAACTCTGAAAATTCACCTGTCACCTTTTTCTCCTTGTTCCCTCTACTGTTCGCGAAGGGAGACATCCTGGACTGTCACATTTTCCAAAAAAAGTAATTTTAAAAATTGTATTAGCGTTAATGTTACAAAGATACACATTCTTGCTAACTGGACTGAGACAGATGTTTCCAGCTACCTTAGTGACCATCAGTTGCCAAAAATGTGTAGGCTTGGAACCAAGATCTTTCAACCATGGCCGGTTGTCCACCAAGATATAGAGTTTTCTACTTTCAGTGGCCAGATATAGATTAAGATGTGAAAGGTAGGACTGCAAATCCCTGTAAGACATATTGCATTAAGCTTGATAATCATTTTAAAAACATAAAAATATAACAACTATTCACTTCAAGTCCAAAGCAAAGAAAGATTTGACATCTAAACACTAGTCGAACGTAAAAAGATACAAAAAAGGTTTAAATTAACAATTCAGTTAATCATGGAATCTGTTTAGGCATAAGAAAAATATGAGGGAATGGATATCTCATCCTCAAACCAAAAAAAAAAAAAGAAAACACTGCATATGGGAATATGGAATCAGAAGAGAGGCCTAATTTGATGCTAGCAAAAACAGTTTAAAAATGAATTAAACATCTGTAGCCTCCTTGTGTTCTGTTTTATCCACCTCCAGTTCAGCGAAAACTTGTACCAAAGTTCAGATGTTGAACAGCATCCACACTGAAATATGCTTATCCAAGCGATGAGAACTTAAGTAGACAAGATTTTCACATTCCCATCAAACAACCATTACCCCCTGGAACCTCCCATGCACCATCTAACACTGTTCAATAATCAATCTCTTCATCCACAGTTGAATTCTCCCATTTCTATTGGCAGGGTATTTTAGACTAGATTTAACTAGTGAATAACATAATTAAATTTTAATTTTTAACCTCATAGTCAGGAACCATCGTATTTCTAGATAAAGATAAATCTGGAAAGCAACCATAAAGGGAGTCATAAAATTTTTACAAAAATTGCAGAACTCTCATGCAAAGTTTCCTCGGAAAGGACAGCAGTTACCCACCAAAAAGATATAGATGACGCAGGAGAATGATCTTGAAAACAAGAAGACACATAACAGGACCATAAGATCTTGATCGTCGCTAGTTGGAACTTAAAAAGTTAATGAGCCTAGAACACACATCCTGCCAGCATCTCCATTTGTATGCTCTGTTCACTAAGAGGCAGGGCGAAGTCATAACTAACTGAAAACTGGTAATTGGTACAAAATTGAGATTTGAACTGTCCAGCAGAAAGGAGAAAAGAACAATGCACTTTTGGGACTTCCTATTTTTTTCATGCAGTTAATGTAAGTAACATATATAACTACATTAATCATTTAGTTTTGTTGATTCACTAAACTATATGATGTTCGGTTATGTAATTTCATAAAAAGAGACTTCAAACTCATCTGATTTTTATTTCTCTCATGGGACAGAGGGAGAGAAGTAATGTTAAACTACCTTATTAGTAACATGAGAGAGAAAGAAAGGAGGAGCAAGGAGTAAGGGAATGTGAGGTCTTCTAGTTGTAGTACCAAATCCAACATCCAATTGGGAAAGGCAGGCAAAGATTGAATCGAACTGTCACAGAGTCTCAAATTTACATTTTCACAAGGAGACGCTGCGCCTGCATTTCCAGGGGAATTAAAGAAATAAAATAAATTTTGTTAATTCCTTCGGTTACTGCGTAATAAATTATTAATTGTTGATTTACTGGCTCCGTTTGGAAATATTTAAACCAGAATATCTAATTTATTGTTCACCTTCACACTAACAAAATACAGCCAAGAACTGCCTTGTGTGATCATTTAATCAGAAATCATAGTTTTTTCATAGCATATACAGAAACTGGTAACATCATGGAAATTGTCAGCTGGCGTTAACATTAATTTCATGTAGCAATCAAATAATTCCAATTCATTCATACATCAAAATAAAACATATAACAAACAGCTACGCCTGGGCAATAGAGAAAAAAAGAAATAGTGTAATTTACCCAATTTGTAAACTTGTCAAAGGAAATACACAACGGCCATTGTCATCGTTCCCCATCAATGGTAACGTTACAGTTTAATCCTCGCTTGTCTCTCGATTTAACATCAACCAAAACTGTTCCATCAAATGAATCATTCACTAATTTACTTCAGAAAAAATGAATCAAGAAAAAAAATCAGAAAAATCGATACCTGTGGAAAAGAATAATAATTGTATTTTATCAACAGAATTCGAGGAATGAAAAGGAGAAGGAGCACCGCCGAACTTCATTAAACAGGACGAAAAATGCAGAAGAAACTGCTTCCACGACAAGGCAAAGGATCAGCCGACAAGAACAACACGAGAAACGCGCATCAGCAAAACATGTACTACAAATAATGTAAAGGATGTTTTTCTAAGATTAGGATTTAATGGCAAATCGATGTGGAAGAAATTGGAATAAATGATTGCTTGTTTTGAGTGGGTAAATGTGGTGGCACGGGTCAGGTCACGTTGTGACGTTGACTTCGTGTTTTCTTTTCTGTGTGTGTGTGTGTGTGTGAGAGAGAGAGAGAGAGAGAGATAATTGGAGCTTGTTTGGCTAAGCTTATAAGTACATAAGTAAGTTTTAAAGTAAGTAATTAACCAATAAAGTTATGTTGATAAATATTCCATTTCCCTTTCAAAAGTATTTCTAAATTCTCCTCCTCCTTTTTTCACCAATTTTGAACTCTCCAATAATTATCGTTAAATTTAACAAAGTTAACAAAAGTTACACGTGAATTTCGAACATCTGATGAGCGTCATCAAATTAAAAGTTCTTAATCTTTTTTTATTGCCGCACCTAAGTCTTCACATTTTTTTGTTGAACTCCTATTACATCTCATCTGTGACGATATTTTATATCCAAATATTTTAATATCATGCTTTGAACTAATGAGCAAATATTGTGCCGCACTATTTTCGCACGATATTAGTATATGAAAATCTTGATTAGCTATAAAATGTGGTATTACTAAAAAATTTGTTGAAAAATTGATTATATATGTGTGACAATAAAATTAATTTTAAAAATTTCAATATAATTAAAAAGTGCTGCAACTAAATAAAAATTATGGTATTTCAGTATTTCTTGGCAAATGAGCACTATACCAAAAAAAATAAAAAATGACTAGTTAGAAAAAAATTATAATTACTTGATTCATCAGAATCAATATTAAGTTACATTTTTTTGATATGAAGGTAAATGCTCTTATTCAAACGTATAGGAACAAGAAAAACTCTTACTTTTTTTAAGCATAGCCAAACATGCTCCAATTGAATTAATTTTTGGTGGCTTAATGGATATAATTCCAACTACTTTACGGAGAAGGGTGCAGATTTTGGGGAAAGCAAATGCGGGGATTACATTTATTGCGTCGTTATCTTTTCACAACGGGAATAATTTCAATTTTGGTCACTGAACTTCTGATAATATTTCAATTGGATCACTGAATATTAATTTTATCTCAACATATATCATAACTTTAATTTACTTTCAATATTAGTCATGCTGTTAACCAACTTTACTAAAATTAATGTTTCAATTCTACGTGGACCTTAAAAATTGATGGCACTCTACATGTCTTCATTTTGTACAAATAGGAACCCTAATTTTGTAGCTACAATACATATTACAATAATCTTAAATGTATACTATCCATGACATCTTTGTTGACATCCTCGTCTATATAAAAGAAATCTGTACAATGATGTAAATTGTAATAGATATGTTCAAAATTTATGGATTTGATGGATCGATGTAAAAAATGTAGAGAAAGAACATGTAACATGATTGTACATATCATGTTGACCCCAACTTGATGTCCCCGTCTTTATGCTTGGCATTGTAAAAATAAAAGCACAAAAGAATCAATAATGGCTGGTCGAACCAAATGGACCATTTTGTTGTTCCAATATTATGTCCAATTAAAAACATGTGGACCTTGCACTTAGCATATGTTTGGTCCCCATTCTTTAAAAAACTCAAATTTTTTTTTTCCAAAACTCATTTTCAACCATATATTCTTTCATAAAATAATTTCACATAACCCGAAAAAAATTTCCTTTTTTACCACATTCTCCAAAAAATCACTATTCCAATGGGGCTCCAGTTTATTTAGACCAAATTTATAATAGATTAAAGAATGAAAAAATCTACATGCATTCTGTTATATTAATCTCAAGATAACATACTCCTGAATCATGATTTCATAATAATTGCAAAAATGTACAAGTACTAAAAATTTACATAGGAGAGTTCTACTACTTCTAATGTTTGGACTAACTGAAATTACTGGTACAACAGGTTGAAAGCTGGGAGGTCCTGCATTCCATGAACATCTTCTAAAGACAGTTCTCTCTCTAGCTGTATCCTTGTTATTTGTAGAACCTCCTAAGCAAATGAGACAAAAAAGCCGATTACTAACATCTCATGCACAACACATAGCCGCATCAAGAGTGGCCGACTCTCATACAGTAACAGATTTCCTTTTAAAGCACGTCCAATTTCCAAACCTTACTGATTAAAATCATTAATTGTTGAGTTGAAATATGAGTAAACTTCTTAGCCAAAATTCATGGTGATCGGCAACCAAATATAAATTTTCTACCAGAGGTGTAAATGCAAGTCCCATTATGTTGTTTGATGACTGTAGGAATGCAATTCGGGAAAAAATCACCATGAAGATTTATAGTTTATTTCCTTGACTAAGAAAATATATCTCGTGCTGGTGAAACTTTAAGCAAGCAATTAATCAACAAAACTGTCTTAAAGCACCAAGATTTGTCATAATCTACGTGTTTCAGTGTGTGGGGGCAGAGAGATATACACGCACATCACACACACACACACATGAGAGAGAGAGAGAGAGAGAGAGAGAGAGAGAGAGAGAGAGAGAGAGATCCTTGTCCACTGGATACACCTTC
>CAIGRL010111559.1:0-19122 GCA_903798325.1 Fraxinus xanthoxyloides
TTCACCTAATAATAAATTATGGGTTTTTTTTTTTTTTTTTTTCAAACTGATCATATACGTCGAATGGTTGGTCTTGGTCATTACTATCTCAGAGTACTTTCGCATTTATACTGTATGTGCCAATAATATCTACTATTAATGCTAATTCTAACTGAGAAACAGATCAAGTTCCCTGGTAGATAAATCATATATACATTGTCCTCAATAAGCTAAAAGAGCTACAAGTTATTCCATCTTAGAGCTTTCTCTTCAAATCATGGTAAATTAAATAGCAGATAAATTTTAAGAGGTCTACAGTTTTAACAAACGTGCATCTTGGACCAACAATTTTAAAGCAGTCGTGCTCTCAGTATGCATTAGTTAAGACTAGGTATAGGATGATGCCTTTTAACAGAGAAGATTTAAGGCACAAATCGCAACTAGTTTTTACACACAGACTGTTTACAAGACTCAGAAGGAAATACTAGCAGAATAGACGAAAGGAATAACACAATAATGCTCATCAAACATGACATCAAAACAGAGTAAGCAAGTTAACTGCACCTCCACTCTACATAAGGAACACGATTTGCTGGAACTTATAACAGTGAAATGATTTTACCTTCACTGCTGAAAAATGACATGAATACTGATTGAATGTTTGTGATGAATCTGAAAGCCAACTGTCAAGCTTTTCTTTCTTTTTCAACCCAACCTGCTTCAGAATTTAATTGTCATTAAAGAAGTTGGAAAATTCAGTAGAAAAATAAAATTGTTAGATAACATGAAAACTTAAAAGGCTTTTCAGCACCAATTACTGTGGTAAAAATTTGAAGAAAAGAGTAGAAAGGGGAGGGGGAAATTGAAATAAAGGTAAACAAAGCAAGAAAAGAATAAAAATCCAGCAATAAAATAATTAAGCAGTTCATAATTTTGAATGGCAGTTACATCCACAAATATATTTCAGACTACCTTGCCAAACAGTTCTTTAAATAAAAATCCTACAATTGAACAGGTAATTGAGATATTCTCAGACAGCAAAAATGTGTTAATATTAAACTGGAGTCCCAGATACCCCAGATGAAAGCCCCATAATCATTTTATGAGAATACCCACAAGATTAAAGATATGTGGATTGTACGCCTGTAACCCTTAACCCCAGAACAGAAAAGAGAGAGCACAAAATTTCCAAAGGCAACATTCTAGTTAGACAAAAAAAACTCATATACAGATACAAATCATAGATAAAATTGCATTTCTGCTACCAACGACTAATATAATAATCCAACTCTGAGAATCCAAATTTGTTGCACCACAATACTTTCCATCACCCAGAAGTAGCAAATTCAATTGTAACACAATCATCATTTAGACAGATTTTATCTGTTGCATTGCATCAGAAAATGTTATCAATGGCAGGTCATTACTTCTGGAAAAGCAACACTCGCCTAGAATTCCTGCCCTTTACACTAAGCAATGTAAAACTCTAGTACACCTGGGTATCAATGCAAGTCTTGACAAAAATTTCCTTGCTATTTAGGTACTCTCTTGTGGAAAAATTGAATGGAAACCAACAAACAGGTTAATTGTGGTTCCCTCTGTCCAAGTTCCAAAGCCCCTAACCAAAGACTGCAATATCTAGTCTTATTTCTGTGCCAACTCATAACACAAATGCACCAAACTAACCTCTTATTTGACCTTTCTAAAGTGTGTGTGCACACTAGATTTTGTCAACAAAAGTCTTCCCTCTTCGATACTTCCTCTATTCCTAATAGCATTTGAAGATATCAGTCAAATCTCGTACAAATATTGCATTCATACAATTGTAGCAGGGGCGAAGATATCAGTAGTTTGAAAGGACAAACACGCTTGTATTGAGACTGAAAACTACATCTAATCAATTGTTTGGTACTACTAAAAACTAAGCCCAAGTTTGATTCCCTTTACTTTAATTTAATTTATTTCTCAATACCCATTTTTAGCCACACATTCACACAATAAAATATTCTACACATAAACCCAAAACTTTTCCCAACTTTTTAACCACGCATTCTCCAAAAAAAATACTATTCAAAACATAGTTTTTTTGAAATAAAGGCCACCAAACAGGGGCTAAAAGTACCTGATAATTCTTCGGAATGTTAATAATCCCAATGTCAGCAAGCAATGTACCCAATTGTATTCTCATGTCCCTGGCATAATAGGACAAATATAAATAGTTAAAAGAAAATTAAAGGCAATGCACAATTCCTATTCATCCTTCAAAAGATTATGTGCAGCTACAAACACTGGAACAGGACAATATCAACTACAATTTATTTTTTAACTAGCAGTTTGTATACGGTAAATCATGGAATTGGTTAGATTGCCTCATTTTCCAAAGAAATAATAGTTCACAAAACATAATTTCCCGTTCATGGTATCCTTTCCAGTTTTCCACAAACACTGTTACAATAAAGACACTGCAATATAAATGTCGGATACCACATTCAAAGTCGGATACCACATTCAATTCAAGATAAATATAACAGAAAACATACCTTATCATAAACATGACAGAGCTGCTCAGGAAATGTGAACTGCAAAATTTTTGTGCTGCTCTAATTCCATGCTGCAAGAGCAGAATAAATTGTTACCTCAAAAATAATGTAGGTTATATCAGAAGCAGCTCTGTAGATCAACAAAGTAACACATGCTGTACATACATACTATTAAAAAAAAATCTAGTATAGGTGAAATATGTTAACTGAGAAGGTGAACAATTACGTTGGGTGGTAAAGCCATTTATAGATTCTTCAATCTTAGTGGAGTTATCCCCTAATACACGGGTGGCACCCTTTAAATCAAGGGTAGTTGAAATCATGATAGCAAACCATTGGAATATACCAATACAACCTGGAAGCATCCTACTCGAATGGCTATTCAGAATATATTCAAGAAATTCTAAATATTATTTGGCAGGTAATAAAATCTTTAAGAACATTCATTCTCCATTATTATTATCTGACAATAAACATTTTTCTATAAATTCCCTTATAATGGTATTTTGGAGAGGAATATCCAATATTTTCAGTAGTCCAGAAAATATTTCAAAGGTATTGTTTCAAATGTCCAATTAAAAAGCCACTTGATCTTGCTGGAGATTGCAATACATATTTTGTAGAAGACTTGCCAAGTTTGGGTACTTTCTTATGATAGGAAAAGCAAATAGGGTTTATTTTTAAAGATTTTTTAGTATGTTATGTAGTAGCTCCTACTTAAATTAGACTAGTCATAACCCCATACAAAGAGGGTTTATGCATTGTATTAGAAAGACTATTGATATTGAACGATACAGATTCCTCAATCTCAATTGTTCTGTCTCCTTTCTCTCTCTTCATCGTGTCCGTTCTCTGCATCTTCTTTTTTCTTCTCTTTGTTCTCCCCTTTCTCCTCCTCTTCTCTCTTCTATATTTCTAGTGTTGGTTACGAGCACCAGTTGTCACCACAGCTTTTCGATTTCGACTATACAAAATCATTGGAGTTGCCAAATTTCGACTACCCTTGACTCCGTAGCATCAGTCCTATACATGTTCTAAATTATTAATGGTGATACGGTGGTAGATATGACATAAGTTGGTTTGTTGGACCAAATTTCAATGGGAAGAGAAATGAAAATAGTCTCATATATATATTATGAACAGAAAGTTTGGCCACTGAACTTTGCTCCCTTTCTCATCTAATGCACACTACACCGATGTTTCATCCAATATCTACCATCAACAGTCAAGTTAGAATGCATTGAACAACCAATTTTATTGATTTGTACTGAATCCAGATAACCTCGTTTATGATGCTCATTTTAGCCATTAATGCACCTATAAGTGAAACCCAAACCTCAACTCCTTACTGTTGACTTAGTTTCAAACCCAAGGATCAAACATTAGAGTCGTAGACTGCATATACAAAGCATTAATGTATCTTTCAATATGTGACATGCCTCCAAAGTCTTCATATCAAAACTTGAGAACCTAATGCATCAAGTTTGATATCCCACGTTTTCAAATAGATTACAAGTATATTATATATTTGACCTATGATGTACCGACATGGACACAAGATTTTTCGAAAAGGTACTAATACGACACGTCACTGACACGTTGATTAAATTCTTTATAATTCTACATTTATACAGTATAAATTTAATTTTATACTTGTTATTAGTTTTTCTTGTTGAAATCTTTTATATACAAATACATATTTATTATTTACTAATAAATTTGAGTTAAAAATATACAATATTTTAATAAAAATGAAAAATAATTATGATAGAGTGTCCGAGGAGTGTCGATGTCCTACACGTGCTGGACACAGACACGCAACTCTAGTTGAAGTGTCCGGAACATTTGACTAATTTATATCATGATATAGACTGGAATAATCTCTAAACAAATTCAAATAAAATTAAAGTCATCCACGATGCAGTAAAACATAATTCAGATATTTGTTAAGTGATCATTTAAACTGGTCCAAACAAAGGTTTATAGTGTGTGCATAATAAAAATGCTTATATATACTACCTCATAACACATTGTGGGGTCAAATGAAAGTAGATTAAGGACTTGTCTGGAGCCGATTCTCAACAAATTTTGAGGACTTTTTTTACCGTTACAGAGCCGCACTTGTTGACCAAATTTTGCAGAATTACATGTACATCCTTTTGACATTAATGCACTAATTTTGAAAGGAGGACATTTATGGTAATTTAACTACTTTTGAGTCAAAATATTACAGCTTCCCTACTTCCCAATGGTCCACATTTTCCTTAAAATCTGGTGAGAATCAGCATCAGACACACCCTAAGTAGTTTGATAAATTTTAACTTATTGAATCTTTAACTGGAAACTAACGTCACGAAAATTAATATAGAAAAAACAAATGCCAAAATTTTCAGGTGCATGGGTAAATTTGAGTTGATAAAATTGTGGAACCCTGGGCTCAATATAGTTCATGATTTAACATATTGTCACCATTAGCAAAATAATGTACAAGGTAAATTCTTACCAATACCTATTTTGCCTATATTTTTCTCTACATATCTTGAATTTTCTTTTTGTATGTGTCCCCATATTAATCACGAATCACAAAATGGCTGCTAGGCATTTTATTTGGTAAATTTTAGCCATAACTCAGGTCATTTTATTAAAATTGTTATGATTTATCCTATGTACATACTTCTCAGTAATAGTAATTCTTTTATTCTTTTATCCGAGATACCTATTATTATGATTCTATAAAGAATACCAACATAAACTCTGCTACACATACACCACTTGTATCATAAATATGGCTCTTTGCTATGTATCCAGATACAACAATCATGGTCCTAGCTCATGTGCAGAGTCTAATGATACCATATATCTATGAAGATGAAAAACGATCAAAATCTACAAGGTCAGGCTAGTCAAAGAAAATCCAATAACTTTTGTGTGAAATATCTATTCAACAATGACTTAGATAGACCAACCTCATGCACAATCTTATCCCATTTCTGATATGCCATCATCATTACAAGATGGTCAGATTGCTGTACACCATCAATCTGAACTCTTGCATCACTAATCTTATCGGTCGCCAGGGCCAACTTCGCTCTTTCAACATTTTCCCTCTGCAATATGTATATGACATTGTAGTTGTAATTTCATCTGTGGGGCAGAACTCAATGATAAATCCACACAGCCAAATAGAAAGGACCTCATCTTTTGGATAAACAAATGGTGACTTGTAGCTCAAAAACGCTGAAATAGTGAGAATTGGTGACAAACAACCAAATATTCCACCATATAACATCATCTGCAATTGAAAATATGTGTTACTATCGTTGACAATAACCATATAGACAAAGGCACAATGCGAGCACACAACAGAGCACTAGCACATCTGTCGCACACAGAAAAACCACAAGAGACTTTTTTGCCCACAACAGAGCATTTTTCTTTTGCTTTGTTATTGAATTTCTTTATATGGTAGCCAAAGATGGGTTAACTTTTACATCCATTGGAATGGGAATTATATTCAACAACTCAAAATGGAGCAGAGGAGAACTAGAGGGCATATACCCTGGAGGCCCCAGGCCCAAAACTTGGTTTGAAGCGAGTTTTGGAAGAATTTGGATGAACTGACAAGTTTAACATAATGAGGCCTTTATTTTGGGTCTTCATTTTCTGGTAAATGGTAAATTTTGACAGTTATTGACCGGTTCATTTAAAATCAGGTTCAATAGAGACATCCAGACTGGTTTGTTACCCAAGTAGCCAATTTCTTGTCAGACCACTTCGTCCGCTCACCAGTTTCATAACCATGCCTAGAACACTTCTTTTCTTGATACATAGCATCTCATCAAGTGTGCGCCTAGGTAGTTGAACCAATTCAGAGCAGTTTTATCTAATTAATAGAATCCAGAAAACTATAAAAACTTTTAACAGGGACTCCCCTTGTCCATTTTTTAAGTTGCTTCTTTTGATGATAAAATATAAGCCTTCAATATCAGGTTCTTTAACAATTTAGGCTCCACAGCAAAAAGGTCACCATATGTAGGATGCATACCTTTCCAATCAATACATCGACTGGGAGTTTAGCCAAATGATATCCAAGAGGTGTTAACTCTTCATCTCCCTCGATGGCACCAACCTATATACAAGGTTGAATTAAGTCTATAATTTGAATCATGTTACCCAAATGCAAACAGACCTGGTCAATTGTCTATGAACAGTTTTGTTAAGAGTAAGAAATAGAAAAACTTGACATTGATAGAATAACAAAATTAATACTTTCTTTAGTGCACAGTACTGTATCAACATGCAGCGGTAGTCAAAAATTGACATCATATGATGACTCTGTTCAGTAATTCTGATAAGTACCTCGTATAATAAAGAAATTGCCGATTCTATAGCCTCTTCTCTTGGAGGTTCCAGAGCCTGAAAATGGAAAAATGCAGAATAGAAATCAAGTCAAAGAAAAGATGCATGTCTGTGTATAAAAAATTGACCTTCATAGCAAAATGTAAAAGATATGCGGATCAAAAACACATAGACCCTTCTGTGAAAGATGAGAGAACTCACCTTACATAAAAATTGCTTCACGCCACCAAGAGAAAGCAGCTTCACTTGCAAACACAACTCTGCCAATGGCATCCGCATCATCTCAGGCATCTATGAAAGCCCACATATATTGATTGAAGTACCAGAGATTAGGTCGGTCAGAATGAAGCAAATGAAATTGCAGAAGACTATCTATTTACTCATCGATTGCATTTCAGGAGGCACTATGTACCTGATATGGACGCATGAGCTTTTCATATCTGTGACATGTATACAAACAAAAGCAAATTCCAGGCTTCACACGTCCAGCTCTTCCTCGCCGTTGCCTTGCATTTGCTTGAGATATCCAATCTTCAACCATGCTTGACAGTTTCTATTAGAATCAAATTAAAACACATGGATACAGATGGCTTAGGGTTACATGTCAAAAAGTATTATTATGCAACACACATATAACGTTTCATACTCCAAAATGAGACACACAGAAAGGGCTGGATGAATGAAACCTAAGAGAGAAGGTACCAGTGGGTGCAAAAGGCCAATCAATTGAATTGTACATCACGAAGTTCATGTATTTAATTAAAGTTTTATCTGTTTCAGCCTAGTTTACCTGATAGACATGGCTGCTGATAAATCTAAAAGCAAAAAGTCAAACCAGCAAAAGGACTATCACTTGAAGTTTTTTACAATATGCAGGACGAATTAGAATTTAGGGTGAATTAGAATTAAGCCAAGAAGCAAGAAGAAGGGGGAAGAAGAAGAGAAAGCCAAGAAGAAGAGAAGATGGGGAGGAAGAGAGAGAAAAGTGCTGCAAGCCAATCTTTAATTCATCATATTCATCGACTGTTTAAAATACAACAAAAAATCCAATAAATAGTAAAACCCTAATGAGTTTGGGCTAACCCACTACTACAAGCTCAATAACAAAAATGTAAATGATAAAGCCCAATAACATTAAAATTAAGTTTCGACTGGCAAAGTCCAATAACAATAATAATAATGAAAATAAATCTCGATGGTCTCGATGATGTCCGCATCAAAATCACTCTACAGTATTCCAGGTTTTGTGCTAGGTCAATATGGAGCTCTGTATAGACCAATACCTGAACAAACTTTATGCCCTTTCAATAGAATAAGGAGAACCTTAGTTCTAAAAAAAAATAACTGCATAAAAAGAACACATTTTTCACCTTTGGAAAATTAAAGGTGGCTGCATCCACTTCTAGTTGTTACTTTACTTTCTTTCTCATTTAGTCACATTAAAGGGCATTCAAATCGTATTAGAGCCAATTATGAACAGAAGTTCTTAGGATGCATATCAATCATGTACTGCAATAATTAAGTAAAATGGAAATTCTCCATGCAGATAAGACCATATTCTAGCATGAAGAAACAAAAAATAAATAAATAAAAAAAACATTTTTTCTCGTGGGAAAAAAAATTCTTTGAGCCTATGACAAAACAACCACCAAATAATAAAAAATCCACCAGCTTCACCTTTTTTAAGAACAATCATCACTTAAGAAAAATAGTCTTATTTCTAATGTAAGTCCATGAAGGCTAGAACAAACCTTCTGTGGATTATAACGATTCTCCTTGTGCTTACCACAGTCTATCACATATACCACATCATCTATCGTTATACTTGTCTCTGCAATATTTGTGGCAATTATAACCTGGAACATGTAAATATTTCTTCACAATTATATACTATCACCAGGCAGAAACAAAGAGGGAGCACTCATTACTGCAGTAAATAATTATCCACCAAATACAGATAATATAAAAACTACCCTTCCATTTTTTATTTTTTTATTTTGCCTTAACAATGAAACAACAGTTTTTAAATTTATTTTATTAGTTAGGGATAACAACATATGGTTTTCTTGAGTATGAAACAAAATGTACACAAATAAACAGGTCAACATTTACTTATTAACAAGTAATCTCATTAATACATAAAGGCCAACAAATGATTCACTGCCTCGGAAAATTCTCAGTCCATCATATGGCATCATACACATCATGGATAATCTACAAAGCACTAAGGTGAACAGCTATTGGTCCATTTTAAGGCACCTTGACAAGGCTGACTTTCAATTTCCCATTTATCCTTGGACGGGCAACCTTGTACATGGGAGTTAGCTGACTGGTGCACCATAAAAAGTCAAAATTGAATGTTTGATTTTACATTCAGCCCTCAGGCTGCAGTTCTTGCTCTTAGGCTACTACCTTAAAGGAGAATTTAAGACATCCAGTTCTTTATTATAAATAAAAGTCCAAGTTCACCTTTTTTCCCTGAAAAACGTGGTGATAGATTAACATCTACGTCAACCTTAAACTCATGTGGACATTGTAATAATGTATCTTGTATGCACATGCTTGAAATGATTAGAATGAAAACATGCTTGCATAGACCTAAAGGAAACTCTCGTTCACGAGCAATAACATGTTACAGAAGGAAGGGATAGATCAAAAGCAACATGGTCTAATATTGTTGCATTGGAACTTCCAATAGACATTCCAGTAGAGCAAGTGGAGTAGCCAACCAAACTTTCTTTTGGAAATGAGGCTTAGTTTGCTGTAGTTGCTAACATATAGCATGATTCGATAAGCAGTCCACATACGCCAACATAGAGAGAAAGCACACAAATTGATAAGATCCATCCCAGAAAACCCTTGTGAATCCAAAAATTGACTGTGTCCTTGATGGATGCCAAATCCATCATGAAGACTAATCGTGATACTATACTATTATGTATATTGATTAACGTGGTTTTATGAAAATTTCAGCACAGTCTCTGCTACAATACAAACTCAAGTAACCTAAAATGGGATGCAACAAACTAAAACACCAACTGTAACAACTATGGAACCACCTGCCCCTTCAGTGCTCGTGATCAATCCACTATAACAGAGATGAACAAAATTCTCAATCTTCCATTGAAAATAGCACACAATGTGCATACGTATTGTATAGTGAGCCAGCTGAACTGTCTTTTGCCATGGGATAGGATATTCATACGGTTCTCAAGATATATAGAGGTTAGTGAAGCATCCACAGAAAGTTAAATCTTTAATGGAACTTCTGTTCTCATTTCTGTTAGATGACCATCAAGTTTACTGATCAATGTTTTTATAGTATGAATGGTCAATCCGAAATTGTCACCATTTATAAACTAAAGTAGAAGGTTTGATCATTACAATGCACCGAGTGTCTGTTATTTAAGATGAAAGTTGATACGTACTGATGCAACTTAAAACGTCATAAATTGTATACATCATCAAGTTAGTATGAAAAAGACGTAACTTTTTACACTGTTACATGTTAAAGGAAAAAGTTTAAAAAGCATAAAAGCAAAAATACAAAAAACAAGGCTAAAAGGAGAGGCACATTCTCAGTCTGTAACAGAAACAGAACAGCCATGTCAGTTAGTTGGAACAACATAGGAAAGCAATACCTTACGAATGTTATCAGGAGGGTTTTGAAACACTTTCTTTTGATCTTCAGATGCTATAGATGAATGTAAAGGAAGAAGCCATTCAGAGGCCAATCCACCAAATTGGCGGCAAGCAGAAAGTTTATCCAGTAACATATTTATTTCTGCAACTCCCTGTTATACATACAAGCTTCATCACTACACTAAAAATAAACATATGTAATAGGCATGTATGAAAGCATACATATTGTGAAGTAAATACATAGTTACCGGCAAAAAGACTAGTATAGCTCCCTCAGCATAAGTTTCATCAATATGGCATACCAGATCCTCAAGAAGATCATAATCAATAATATCTTCATTCAATTTTCTCTGTTGAAAATGATTGCTGAAATGTCATTTGCATGAGTAGGTCAAAATATGAAAAACATATGAACAATATACCTACCAAATTTTGGCGAGTTTTCTCGCTGTAATTTTGATAATTACTTGGATCATAAAATGGATTGATGTATTCCTCAGATAGTATGGACTCGTCACCCCAGGACGCCAAGACAAGATTTTTCTTTCCTCTCCGGTTGCCAACAGAAGCACTCTGCAATAAAACTATGATACTTGTTCAAGATTCAACACAAGAAAACACTTTACAGGACTAGGATGGTATTATTTCAAATAAGAAAAAAACAACCAGATTGGCCTCTAAACAGCTAGATAATTATCAAAAGCCAAGCAATCATACATGCAACATAAAAGTTGTCATGCTCAAAAGTGCAGTTATGATGAATGTGATTAACCAATTATATATAAAAAGGAATTTTGTAACAAATAATTGATGGTTGAATGGAATAATTTGCTGTCTGAACTAAACCCTTTTTAGGCAATATTTTTTTCTTCTTTATTTATTTATTTATTTTTTTGGTACGAGCAAAAATCTCTGATTTTATCACGAACAAACTTCAACCTGAGCAACTCAGGCTGGCCAACCAGTGATCTTGATCAGTTGAACTTGAACCAGTATAGCACAAATTCAGCATGCCCCAACAAATAATTTTGTGGTTGTAAGTGACTTTATGCCTATATTATTGCAATTGTGCAGCTTTGAGAAGGTTCTGTAGTGTACAAGTCATGACTAATAGATAACAAAATCTTTCCTTTTTCGTTTTCTTTTGAGGGAGGAGGTTGGATGCTTAATGCAAATCAAGAAAGCAACAAATACAGTACCTTCTCTGAAACAGATATCCCATTATTTATACAGGCAGGAGAATCTGAATCAAGGCGGTATTCCAAGGTTTCATAAATATCCTCAAGATAATGGATTGCCACGGGATGTGTTCGCCCTTGTGCAGTAATTACTGGGCAATTACCAAAGTACTTTGAGAACATGTGTGAGTCAACGGTTGCAGACCTACACCACAAGACAAATAACTATTCAGGAAGATTAATGTTATAAAAAATATCAATAAAAGATAATATAACACTGACTACCATAATACATATATTTTATATATGAGTTACAACCATACATAAGAATAACTTTCAATTTAGATTTGCCGAGAGTAGATTGCTTTTCAATCAGATTCTTCATAACAATGAGCAGAAAGTCCCCCTGTTACACAAAAAGAAACTACTAAAATTAGTCCAAATTGATTTACAGATATTTCAGCACACGTGTGTATTTTCCCAAGGAGATCATTGCAATATTTCAGAAGACAGAATTTAGTAAGAAGCTCTTCCATGTTTCTTATCTCCAGAAGTTACAAACTAACTTCTTTTTTTCTAATTGGAATTTACAATTCAACTATATAACACATGGAAGTGTTTATAGTTTCTCTCTTAAGCCCACTTGTGCTTTGATAACAAAAACCAAGAAGATGAATTTTGATAAATAGGTCAAATTCCTATAGTTTTACTATTAGGAATCATAACTTAGGCCATTTACAAAGTAGTTAAAAGAGACATTACTTTAGCCCTACCTTAATGTTCTATCACACCTATACACATGCAGCGAGTCCGTATCGCATACATTAAAGAAAATGAACGTTAGAGGGAACGAATTTTGGAGTTGGCCAGGGATGGCATGATTCATCAAATTCATGTTTGACTTTGTTCATTATAAAACAAATTGCATCATTTTTAATGAACTGAGTGTTACAAATGCAGGAATGATGATTACAGAAGTGAATTCCAGTTGATAACGAATAGGCATGGAAACTTGAAGATGCAAAAGATCAGAACATACAAACTCACCAAAAGAGACCGCTCATGCACTTCATCAACAATAACATGACTAACACCAGCCAAGTCTCTCTCCCCCTGCAAATTGAGATCTGTGTAAGGAAGAGAAGAGATGAAAAAATTTGCTCCTCCAGATTAGAATTACATCTGCAAGAGTATAATCATAATCAGACAAGTGAACAGCTTAATCAGTAGAATACACCTACCGATATCATCCTCAGGAGAATGCCCGTTGTACAGAAAAGAAGCTTTGTTCTCTCATTCCTAAATAGGTAAAAGACCATGTGAAATAATGCAAACATCAATGACGTATCCCTTAGACACTAAGAGGTGATAAGAATACACCCTTCCTGAGTATATTATAATGATCAACCCAATCAAAATCTCTTCATCCGAACTTATTCATCAGGTCCTAAAATTAAACACACTTCCCTATCATCTTATAGCTCTTCATCCACATTGATGTAGTAAATAGAACCTAATAACTTCAAAAGATTCATTCCATATCTCATCATTTTGTCGAGCATTAAGATTATACGTCTTTTCCTTCTTTAACCTCTAAAACATTGTATAGACAAAGAGCTTCTGCCACACCACAGATCAAATCTTTGATTATCCGGTTATTGCTATTTGCTCAAGTACTTGTTATACCCATATAAAGGTTCATTCCAAGACAAGCATATGTGAACGAAAAAAAATAGGAAAACCAGAGTGCAATGCTATCCCAAATTTGTAAAATATGAATATTGACCAAAATTCAAAGTTTTTCAGCACTAGAAAACTTTCAAACCATTTCGCAAAATGGCAGTCCATGACAGCATGACTTGAGATCGAGGGGTGTCCACAACTAAAACTCACTGGAAAAGTAACTAAATCCATCACATCTCAGTAACAAAAGCACGTCTTACTTAGACATTCCTCTTCATTTATGCGAGCTAGTACCTAATTGCCAGCTGTATAGCTGAGAGGAAATAACAGTATATTCATGGCAGAAAAACATTGAAAAAAGACGAACAAATATATTAGGAAGTGAAATGGACCAAATCGGAACTTACCAACTAAAATAACATTTTCTCCTAGAATTTGACACTAAATGCAGTTTGACGCCTAGAAAAGATAATCATAATTTATTCTGGAAGAAAATATCTGAAGAAATGACAAGAATGTGATCACCTTGCACTATCAAGGCGAACTTGATAACCAACCAAGGAATCATTTGACCCTGGAGACGGTTCACAGCGCTCATCAGCAACTCTTTCAGCGACAGATGTTGCCTAAAAGAGACCAACAAATACTGTCAGGTAGTATGTCATCAGGTTGTACTCGTACAAACATTGTCAATTATTGTCATCCCAGGTATCAATTTTGGGAGATTCTAGATTTTGCTACAGCATCTTCATGATCATAAGAAGACTTGTAGCTCAAAGCAAATGACTCATTCCACAAGATGGTATGTGCCAAGTCACATAAAAGTAGGGGTAGTAAAGTGTTAATTGAAAATAATTGTTGAAAAAGGCAAAGACAGAAATTGCAGATATTTAGCTACAGAATACTGCCAGTATAATTTTATATATTTTTTTTAAATTATATCATTTAAAGATGGTATGTGCCAAGTCACAAATAGCATTTAAATTATATCACTAACAGCAATTCTATAATTTTATATTGAAATAGCATTTAAATTATATCACTAACCGCAATTCTCCTAGGTTGAGTACATATTATGTTACAGAACCCACCACGTCCGGCTTCAATCATGTTATCCAATATAAATTGTGGGACCTACATAATTCATCAGACAGATATCATATGAAAATGACATCTTTAAATGAGAGGAGTGATATAAATTAAAACAATATAACTTCATTAGATCGGTTAAAAGGAGTCAAGAATTATTTCCATTCAACGAAATGCACAAATGCAATCGACTTTAGCAGCATAAGTAAGGCAATCTATATTGAATTTCACACCTGAGTTGTCTTTCCACAGCCTGTCTCCCCACATATAACCAAAACATTATTCTCCTCAAGCAAATGCAGAATATCACCTTTCAATTCTGCAATAGGGAGTCTGGATCTGGACTCCATCATCTCCTACTCAGATAAGAACATCAACACAAACCAAAAAATGGGACTTGAGAAAAAGAAGTACATATAACTGGCTTAAAAACAATGCCTTTACAATCAGATGAAGTTATTATAACTTGTTGGGTCCTCCAAAAGCAAAGTGGTAGCAGAGTGGACTAGCAATATTAGACCTTGTAAAGATGAAGTTATTTCCTCAGAACTCAGACTGGTACTGCCATAGTTAATAACTGAAGTCTATAGGATGGCATCAACGATGTTTCCTAAACATAGTTTTCATATTAACACTAGAGAATTATGTGACCATATAGACTTCCTATATTTTGGAACCCGCTTGTAAAATATAATTGGGAATTTACTAGTGCTTATTAATGAAAGTATAAAACTATGATCTGTGATCATTTGAGTCTTTGAATAGAGCTGTGAACCGAGAAAACTTTAAGGATGAAGCCATTTAAACATAGTGCTTCTAACAGTAATTCCTAGAAATATTCTCAGTTTCACCAATATCTAGGAGGTTGCTGGACATGGGAAGACACCAACCTTGTACTTATTCATTCCTTTCTTACGCTCTTGTTCCTTTTTCAGATAGAAGCTCTCTGCATGTTTATCCTTGTTCATTCCTGCAATTAGCAAACATTACAGTAAAACAAGATATGTAAAATATATACAAGAGTGGAAAAATGAAATTTTCATTATTCTCTTGTTCATTCCTTCCTGCTTATGCAACCATTTGTCTTCTGCAATACATGGTTTTTGAAACTTCTCTTCAAGAGGACTATCCATGACATCAGGCAGAACATTTGATTCAATTCTGTCAGAACTCAGTAATGAATCCACAAAACCAGCCCTGCGATCTTCCTGATTGTCTTTTACATTTGTAAATAACTCCGCTGAAAAAATATTTACCAATAGAGCAATTAGTTACAAATTCAAGATAGCTTAAAAAAATTAATTTCTAAAAGATAGCGACCGGATAATGATAAATATTTTCAACTAGAAGTAAACTTCCAATAGAGATAAATTCCATGTTAGTTTACTTAAAGAAAAATAGTTGTCAAAAGCAACTTGAATGACCTTCCTTCCATTTCAGCACAAGAGAAGCATATGGCTCTAAAAGTGCAAAGTGAACAGGGAGATCCGAAAATAGGCAATGGAGTGCATAAGCTGCAACTTTATTCTGCGCATCCTGTGGCGAAAAGGAAAAAACACTCCATGACATTCATAAGTATTAAAATAAGAAATTCAAATTTGAAATCTGAACGGATCGAAAAATCACCTCCAAGAAGTTACTTTAGAAAAGTGGACTCACAACCCTAACAGAAATACTCATGAAAAATTGACTCAATTCAAGTTTTGAGAATTTAGCAGGTTCCGCACCTATACTTTCCACTTAGATTTTCTGAATTTGATATTAAGTCATTTTATCTGAAAACTGCTTTCTGTCTAATGAATATCATAGGCTTCTACTACTAGTAAACACGGAGAATGAGAAATATTTTCGACTTTCTCAATAATTGCTTTACAACTTTTACAGCCCAATTTATAATTACAATAAGGTGAAAAAAAAAAAAAATGTGATCTCCTAATTAAAGAAATAAAATTATTTCCTATCTAATCACCAATTATAACATACACAACAATTCCATAATTAATAATCCCACAATTTCGGGATTTCTACGCTCCCCTCAAGTTGAATCATAGATATTGATCATATCCAAAGTGCTGATGAAATAATGTTGTTTGTGTAGCACTTTAGTGAATGCATCTACCGTTTGTTCTTTGGTAGGGATGCAAGTCATGCAAATAGTTCTGTCTTCGACTTTCTCCTTGATGAAGTGTTTGTCCACATCTACATGTTCCGTTCGATCATGTTAGACTGGATTAGCGAAATGTTGATAACATCTTTGTTATCGTAGTAGAGTTTAATTGGGAATTTTATTGTAACTTGTAGTTCTTCCAGAAGTTTTCTTAACCACAGTCCTTCACATATTCCCTGAGTTGCTGCTCTAAATTCTGCTTCAGCACTACTTCTGGCTACTATGTTCTGTTTCTTACTTCTCCCGTTACCAAATTTCCCCATATGAAAGAGCAATAGCATGTAGTATCTTCTATTGATCTTGCCCAATCAGAATCCCTGAATATTTCTACCTCCCTTTTTTTCATTTTCTTGAAGACCGATCCTTTCCTATGAGAGCCTTTGATGTATTTCGGAATCCTGTAAACTTCTTTTAAATGAGCTTCTTTCGGAGAATGCATGTGTTGACTTACCACACTCGACACTAACCACAAATGCAAAGCCTAGTGTGTGATGGATAGATTAGTTTCCCAATTAGTCATTGATACCTATAATTTTCAACTGATTCTGTCTTCCTTCCAGCATCTATAAAAGTGTCACTTGGTTTACACCCAAGCATACAGTTTTAGTTAGGAGGTTTAGGACATATTTTTGTTGTGAAACACTCGTACCCTTCCTTAATTTGACCATTTCCATTCCCAAAAAATTACAGAATTTGTCCCAGATCTTTTACTTCAAATTTCGTGCCTAGACTTTGTTTCAACCTCTCTACCTCGACTGTGTTGTCTTTGGTGAGGATTATGTCATCAACATATACGATCAGAATGGTCTCTGTCCCATCTTCAAATATTCTGAAACATATAGTGTGATCAGATTACCCTTATCGATATCCCAAACTCTTCAACACATTTGCAAATCTATCAAAAAATTTCGTTCAACAACCCCATTTTGTTGGGGAGTTTCAATACATGAACTTTGGTGGATTATCCCATCTTCTTGAAGGTAGTTTTTAAGAGTATTGTTGAAATATTCTAAGCCATTATCCGTGCGAAGAATTTGAATGTGTTTGGAATTGGGTTTGGATTTTTGAATGGAAGTTAAATCAAGTATTTCACTATCCTTAGGGGTAAATGCAGAATCACAACTAGCAAATTGACATTGTTTACTCACATCACCCTCATCAAAGTAATAGTCTCTCACATTCTTTAGCACCGTCAATCATCTTCCCAGATGATAGGTCTTGAAATACACAGTGAGAAGCAAAAATTTAGCAAAACGGTTTGAATTTTTAGTCAATTGGCTAATGGACAATAAGTTGCTGGACAGGTTTAGGACATGAAGAACATGCTCGAGTGTTTTAGTTTTAGATATTTGAATACTCCCTTTTCCAGCTATTAGACGCACAAGAGTTGATAATCCATGGCACTTTGGAGAGTGCAGAAATGTTTAGAACTCTTAAAAAATTAACTATGTGGGCTAATAAACTTGATGGGCTAGTTATTTTACCTTTTCCGTCGACCACTAGTTTAATTGACTTGGGGCACTCTCTATAATTCTTCCCATTGAGTTTTTCCACCGTGAGTTGAAAGGATGAATTGTCAATTCCAATCGAGTTCAAGGTGGGGACTGATTCAATTTCGCCAGTTACTGAATCAAAGGTGGAGGAATCTTTGTTGTTGACTGTATTTTCCGCCATGCATTGACGGGTTTTATGCTTACCCAGGCTCTATAAACACAGAGAATGAGAAATAATAATTTATATTTTTCTCAATAATTCCTTTACAACTTTATAGCCCAATTTATAATACAATAAGTTGGAAAAAAAGGGGAGGAATGTAATTTCCTAATTAAAGAAATAAAACTATTTCCTATCTAATCACGAAGTATACCATATACACAACAATTCCATAATTAATAATCCCATAATTTCGAGATTTCTACAATTATATATCCATGTGCCAACTCTGTTATGCATAAGGAACAAAAACTTTATTATTGGAGAACAAAACTGAGATAATCATTGAGCTTTAATTTGCCAAAAATTTATAATATTTTTGGTAAAGCTTTTCTGATGCGCTGTGATAGTATTTCAGAAAAAGAAAACAAACTAAAGCTCCTGATCTTTCGATTACCATTCTACATAAGATTTTAGTCGAGATGTCGAGAGTAAAAATTATTCTATTGATTTGGAATGAAACCTAAAATATACAGGGAAAGGAAAAATTAAAAAATGGAAAATTTACACTTTAGTCCCTAATAATAACAAGAACTACAAATTGGTACATATTATCTTCAACTCTCCCCCTCAAGTTGGTGCATAGATATCACGCGTGCCCAACTTAGATATCATAGTATAGAATGGACCACTAACAACTCCACGTGTCATTATATCAGCCAGTTGTTCCGCCCTCTTGATGTATGGAGCCTCTATAATTTTGGAGTCGACATTATCTTTGATGTAGTTCCTATCAAGTTCAACATGCTTTGTTCTATCATGTTGCACGGGG
>CAIGRL010111597.1:0-14180 GCA_903798325.1 Fraxinus xanthoxyloides
TATACCTGAAGAACTTGTTGTTCCACAGTCCTTCCCTCAGCCACAGCTCGTCCCCCCATGTATGCAAGATAACGCATAAGCAATTTCGTGCTTTCTGTTTTACCAGCCCCACTTTCACCACTAACCAAAATTGCCTGACTTATTCCTTCATTCATCATTAATCTGTGCAAAGAAATGGTCTCTTCAATAGCAATATAACGTATGCAACTCAGGAAGTCAATCCAAAACGATACTTGCCTGTATGCAGCATCTGCAACGGCAAAAGGATGCGGACTCAGCTCGCCAAATTCAGCTCCTTTATATTGTGCCATCATATGGCTATCATACAGATGGGGCAATCTTTGGAATGGGTTCACAGCAATTAATATATTTCCCGTGTAAGTCTGGAAAATGCACGAATATAATGGCCCCAATAGTTTTTCACAGTTTTATTGATGAAGATAGTAATCAGGGGAAGAAGGGACTTCTCCAGATGAAGAATGGAATACTACGAAACTTACATAAATCTCATTAATATCATATCTGGCTTTCAAATTATGCAAAACCCCAGGCTCATGCAGATATGCCAACTTTGTCATGTCATCCACTCCACAAGGTGGGGCTTCTGCATCTTTGGGATAGACATTGGAAGACTTAGCAACAACCTGTAGAAAAAAAGATCAACAAAAATATACAGACAGTCTAAATTTAGGAAATATGTAAGCCCTCCAATTTACTTGTAAATCAAGAAAGACTTAATCCAATCAAAACAACTAAAAAGGATGTATGACCGTTTTTCCTGATGTGCACAGGACTTTAATATCTTCACCATTCACGGCAACAACCTCCCCATCCATCCATGCTTCTTCTGGATTCTCCACCCATACAATAGAACCCACTCCCAAGCTGACTGAAGCAACCTACAAAAATTAACAATCTTTAAGAATGGATTATGGAGTATTAATACCAATGTACAGAAACTTCATTCTTTACTCATTGCAGATATCTTCATCTTGCAGAAAATGACATGAGAAACCCAAGCTGACTTCATAAGCGATATTCCAAACATGAGAGGGTCAGTTCGAGTAAAAACATTGGAACTGAGGACCTCAATTCCCATGGATTATAAACCCAAGCCATCAATACAAGATAGGTCAAACTTGTATGAGCGTATTTTGTTTTCATTTGGTTAGCAAGCTACTATTTTATCAATAGTTGCATCCTAATAGATGCATCATAGTACCAAGAGAATTCAAATGGGTGTCAAAAGAAGGATAGTTATAGTGATCGGTATACTCTACAAATTGACGATCTACATGGATGAAATTTCAGTGACAGCCTTTTACTGATCTCTCTTTTAAGGAATAAATCCCGTGTAGATGAAGTTTCAGTGACAGCCTTATACTGATCTCATCTTTTATGGATTAAATCCACTTGAATCACTTTCTAACAAGTAGTTACAATATCATTTACTTTAAGGATTATTCATGGCCGAAAGGGCTACTGGCTAAAATACTCCAGTGTTCGCTGGCAGAGTTTGCAAACAAGAAAGCTTGTCACGAGAAAAGTCTGAAAATAATGAATTGTACACGAACTTGGTGTTAACTAAATCAACAGAACGTACCGCAAACTTAATTGTTTCTGATTATTTACTTTTGTTGATTAACCAAGTGAAAGAAACAGAAAAAGGGATTGTCAATTATTCTTCATTTTCGTCCTTTGTGTGTACTAAAATGGCAAAACATTTTGGTTAACTAACTAAAGGCTTTATTGGCAAAGCTTTTAAGTGCTTATAAGCACGTCAAACATCATTTTTAACCAAACATACTTTAGGACCCACAACTTTTATATACCTTTTAACCACACATTTCTTGAGACCCACTACTTTTAAGAACGTAAAAGCTTAAACCAAGCAAGCGCTAAACAAATTTTCAATCAGTGACAACAAACTTTGAAACCAACACTGTTTCATCTATTGCATCGAAGAGACCCTTGGACTTCTAAAAGTTCATCTATTGCAACCAATGATCCAAATAGTCGAGAAAAACTTCACAAGTTATTTAGCCCCTGTTTGACAACCAGGGAAATACAATTCTTTGAATAGTGATTTTTAGGAGAAAATGTGATTACAAAGTGGGAAAAGTTCTGAGTTTACGTGCAGAATATTTTATTGTATGAATGTGTGGTTGAAAATAAGTATGTAGAAAAAAGAGTTGAAACAATGGTTATCAATCAGGGGGTTAACTCTGACAAATGATCAAAAAAGTTGATAAATATATAAATAAAGTCTTTCGGCTTTGATATATGATGAAATACTATTAATACCTTTTATGGAAAGCAAAGCTGTTAATGCAACTACCACTGTGCAAGGACTCCCCACCCCTGCAGCAGCCCCCCAAATAAGTAACAGAAAACACAACAATCCACCGATATATACACTCCAAAAATTTCAATTCCTCATTTAATTGATTAGAGAGACAAGGTAATCCAGTAAACTCAACTTGGTAGTGAAATATTGCATGCACATAAAGTAAATCAAGACATATTCAAGAAATATTAGACGATCATGCTGAAATTTAGAAACGTGATGTTAATCTGCTTAAGTAAATAACTAATATTCACATCCAATTCAGTAAACTAAGAACAAATAACAGCACAATTCAGGAATCGACCAAAACCAAAAAAAAAATTAAAAAAGGAACCCAATTCATTACCATAATGGGAAGGCTCCAATCAGATCAGGGCAGTTTCAATCAGCTTCAATTCTCAACAAAATGAAAAAATACAAACCGAAATTCACTCCAAATCAATATTTGCAACAACCGATAAATTATCACCAATGAACTACATTTTCTTCATTCTCAAAACAGCTTCTTATTCTCTTGCAATATTCCAAAAAATAAACAAAAGCTCTGACAGCAGAATCAGCATTATATCTTTATTTTATTTTTTTCACTTTCACTGATCCGATTTTTTGTTATAAAGTAGAAAAATAAATCGAAAATCTGAGAAATATTGCGGATTAATAAGCAAATGAAAATAAAAATGAATGAGAGAAAGAGAGATTAAAAATTCAAAACCCCTCTTTTGCTTGTGAAAAATGCAAAGGTTTTACGTTTTCTACTTTTTCCTTCGTCTAGTCTTTTGCAGTTTGCTGTTATTACAAGTAAATCGTTGGTTAAATGAAACTGAATTCCATAAATGCCCCTTCTAGATCCGCGATATTGCAATAAGTGGCAAACTTCGCAATGGTAGGGTTCGGACAAAACGCCGACGACATCATCGCGATGGATCCCGCCCTTTCGAAATGCAACAGCGGATATAATATTTTATTTTATTTTAAGAGCATGTTTGGTACAGTTTAAAATTTAATTAAAATTGAAAATATGGTCGTTGTTGGGTCCCACTCGTCTAATAAAAGTCAACAATAACGACTATATTTTCAATTTTAATCCGATTTTAATCTCTACCAAACACCCATTCTTCTGCTCATAACCTAAAAAATAAATTTTATTTTAATTCTTATGCTCATAAACTAAAAAATAAAATAAAGGAAAAAAGATGTGTTGTGGCCCACTAAAGTTTCTTGTGTTTGAGCCACATTATTTTGGAACAATGTATTCTAAAATAGTATATTGATAAAAATGTGTGGTTAAAAAAGAAGGAAAAATTATTAATGTGATGGAAAATATTATTTTATTGAAAAAATGTTGGATTAAAGGGAGAAAATTGTTAAAGTTCGATTGTTTGGAGGGATCAATCGATCATGTTGAATCGATCGAGCTCATTTTTGAACTCGACCTTTTGGTGAAGTTTCATTTTTCCAATAATGCCAATCATCATTTTTCCCTTCTATTTGTCTTTTTTCAATTTTACCAAATTCTTGGCTGGCTGCCTAGGGAGTGCTCTCCTTATTTGACAATTTATTCTAAAGGTTAACATTTTAAAACTCAGTCAAATGGATAATTTCTATTTGCAATTCATGATGAAAAAATTGGGAAATGTCCAACCGCATTTTCTATTTGCAACCCAACTGAAATTTGGAAAATGACCAACCATGTACTTAGTCTGGTGTATAATCATTTTTTAACTTTTGAAAATATTATATAGAATAGGGAGAAAATGGAGAATTAAATATAATTATCAATTTAAAATATCTATTTTTCTTATATCAATTTCCAAAATTTGAAATTGTCAACAAAAATAAGGGTATGTTCTTTTTTATGTTTTTAGGCCATTTTCATTTTTCGGTTTTCGAAAATGAAAGCATGTTTATTTACCTATTTTCAGAAACGAATTTTCAAAAACGATTTTAAAATTTATAAAGAAAACGGAAAACGCCAAAAAAATCGTTTTGACCATTATCAGTTAAAACCAAGTCAAAACTTTATTTAAAAAAAACAATTTTTCAAAATGACAAAAAGAACTTGTTTTCAACAATTTCAAAATGGACACTCAAAATAAACTCAAAACTCAAAACTGAAATACGAAGAGAAAAGTTCCTAAACATTTCAAGTGAAAATTAAGAAAAAAAATTAAAATATCTTAAAATGGGAGGATTTCTCAATAAATTTAGACCTAACCAACTTTTACGTTCCATGGATTACTGTTATTTGATTGTGATACAATTGTAGCACCACAGCACTATGGATTAATGGATTGAATACGACTCTTTAACGGTTTAATTGTTTAAGCCTTTACAAGACAATCAACCTAGTAGAAGAGTCGAACAAATTTTGATTCGAACATTGTAATTACTTATTTACGAATAGCGTGTGGATCGTGGATGTCAAATTTGTGTCGCAGCAATGTTAACATTTTTGCTAGATTTTTAGCTCGTTTGAACCGACTGAGTAAGAAACTAACTTAAAAGATGCGTAGGCTTGGTGCTTCACTCGGTAGAAGGCTGGAGAAAGTCAATTCATCAAGCTTTGTATCTCTTTTTTTTTTTTTCTTTATTTCAATCACACATTCTATCAATAAAATAATATTACACATAAACTCAAAAATTCTCCTTACTTTTTAACCACACATTCTTCCGTCAATCACTATTTCAAATAATTTTTTTCTCCAAAATGGGTGTAAAAAACATATGTTGAACAATATTAACAATCTGTCTGGTGCAAATTAAAATCAGCAAGGAATGGATTTTATTACCATTTATTTTTAAAAAATGGGACCCACTCTCTCACAACATTGTCAACNTTGTTCGAGTTTTACCAAAATACACTTTTTATTCTTTTTCTCTTTCTTCATTTTAACCACACATTCTATCAATAAAATAATATTACACACAAACCTAAAAATTCTCCTTACTTTTTAACCACACATTCTTCCGTCAATCACTATTTCAAATAATTTTTTTCTCCAAAATGGGTGTAAAAAACATATGTTGAACAATATTAACAATCTGTCTGGTGCAAATTAAAATCAGCAAGGAATGGATTTTATTACCATTTATTTTTAAAAAATGGGACCCACTCTCTCACAACATTGTCAACATTTGCTGCCATAACGTTCCAAATTCTGATTAATAGTGTTCCCAGACAAGGCCTAAGCACCTATTTGATGGGATTAAAATTATATATTTAGTAAATTTTGATAAAAGTTGATGAAATATATTGTTGAAAGTTGTAAAATCCATAAAATATATAATTAAAATTAATTGTTGACTCTAACTTACATTTTACCAAACAAGGGTTAAATAATGCATAATCATCTTGACCAAACATGTTAATCATAACTTGACTAGTTGTCAATTAAGACCATATCTCTTACCTTATCATTCCTATAATTAAGCAATCAGTTCATTTTTTCTCACATGTACCAATCTTATCTCACCTTCCAACCGAAATCTCAATTTCTCATCTGTTCTCACCTCCCAACAAACGAAATCTCAAATAGTTTGACCACGATCTCATCAAATTTGTTGCATCGTAATAAATTTCACAATTTCATAGTCAACATGTTCCTTCATTAACTTAATCATCTTTTTTATTACAATTCGGGCATATCTGAGAGAATTTTTTTCGATCATTGAACCCGATGTAGATTTCAGACACAAATAATGTAAATATATTTTTCAAATTTGATTTCAATCTGGTGAGAGTTTAAAGAAGATGATAGTCAACAAATTCGGTGATTGGAGATCTCTATATATCACTGTGAAGCGATCATAAAATCATTCTTCTTTCGTTTTATTCACAAATTATGTGTTTTTGGATATGTTGAATTGAAAGATTATTCAAATAAGATTTATCGTTGATCGATTTATGTATTTCATAAAATCTCAACATGATTTAGATCTATTGACGGTGTGTTTTGTGCCATGTACCACCATGTTTGTTTAACACAGACCAGTATGTGTAAAATATTATTGTTTGTGATCATGTCTACATAAAGTGTTATTGTTTGTGATCATGCCTATGTTACATGTGACCAAGTCTGTCTTATTGTGAATGTTTGTGACCAAATTTATTTTAATTGTGATTGTACGTGACCGAGTACATGTTAATAGTGACATGTGTAACTAGATATTAGTAACAATGAATGTTTGTGACCAAGCTTGTGTTATCAGTGACCGTCTACGATCTAGTCTGTCTTTATTGCGATTATCTGTGGCAAGATCAGTCGTAACTGTGACTATAGTAATCCAAGTCTATGTTAAAAATGTTGTAACTAGATATTTGTTAACAGTAAGTATTTGTGACAACACGTTTACATTTAAAAGTTTGTGACCATTTATATGTTAATTGTGACCCTTTTAAACCAAGTATGTGTTAACTATGATCGGTAATGTGTTGAATGCGACCTGTTATCTAATTATGACATGTTATCACAAATAAATTATTACAAATTTTATCTGACAAAAAATTAACCCAAATAAAATAGCTATCATAAAAAGCATCATGTCATCTACACTAACGTAACAAACATCATCCATGGTGGTAAACATGTGAACAATATTCATCTACACGTACATTCAAGCCAATATCCGCCTACACAAACATCACCAACTATATGTAAAATGGAAAATCGTTTTTCAAATATTCAGTTCTCAATAAATCAATCATCTTTCTTTGTTTTTCTTCTTTATCCAGTCTGCCTAATTTGTCTGTGTTTGAACAACAACAACAACGCAATCTCAAGCCTCATTTTTAGAGTATCAAATGACATGGAATGTTAAACATGTGGCTATGATATGGAGCTTGTTGTAATTTTATTCAGGAAACTTTTTACTTTCTTTGATTAAATATTTTAAATCCTGCACAAAATAGAGTGTCAACATATGACTATGACCTTGATCACAAACATAAACGCGTGAATATGACCTAAAAATTGCCTGACTGTGACCTTTTCTACAAACTAATCTATAAACTGTGGTCCATTCAATACTTGTATTTTGGTAAATATCAGGTAATAATATAATAAAATCAAGTCAGATTTGTCAAGATGAGGTCACGTTTCAAAAGACGAGGTCACAGATTACCAAAATCAGTACACAAAATTCCATTTACATGATGCACGACATGTCTATACTCTACATTTCACAAACAGGGCATTTACACATAAACATTAACTGCGATAGGATTGCACACGGGTTACAAATATAAACAAGAATCAGGTCACAAAATAGAACAAACGTAGGTCACAAAACATTAATTCAAAAAGCATACCCAATATATCCATACACTACATGCTTGGTAAGAAGAAAAAATTAAGATAGACAAAAAGCAGTAAAAATGGGAAAGAACTTTAAAATGAATAGATATTAAAAATTTGATAACCCACCCTTCTTTCGATAGTCTTTCAATTTCAGCTATCTGATGATCAATTGCATCTACTTTCGTTCCACAAAGACCAAGAAAACCAATCGATAAATTTTGAAAATGAACAAAGGCACGATTAAACCTTTAAATCATATATCTAACCACAGTAGCATTTTAATAAGTGGCGAATCATATGTGCAACAAATGGAACAATTAAAAGTAATTGTATGCCTAACAGTACCTTGGTCCTTTCGTTTCGATTGATTTCTCGAATATTTCCCTCTAGCAGTGGTGTTTTTGCGAGATGCCGATGAAGGTTGAAGGAATGCAATGGAAAATAGAGACCTCTAGCGTTGCGAAATTTACCATGCTTCATGTAAGAGGATTATTTTCACAGGGCACTCACACGGGTGAGTCATGCGCATAATTTTTTTTAATACACGGTGGGGCCCACCCCATGTGAGTAGCCAGGTGAGCCCCTGTGAAAATAATCCATGTACGTGGAGATTAATTCATTTCAGATAGTCCGAACTTGGAAAAAAAGGAAGCTCAACTTAAATAAGAAATCCGTCTAACGTCTTTCTTCCATCATGGTAAGCGGGTATGGAGTCGGATGGAGGTGTGTGTACTTTAGAGAGAGAATAAATGGGATTTTGTCATTTATACATTTGCATCATTGTTGACATTGCCTTTGTTTTACGTAGAAGGGAAAACTTTTATTTTTTACTTTTTTGGTGTACGCCTAGCATGATTGGAACAAGTGTGTGTATTGTTGAGAGAGAATGAACGTGGGCAATAAAAGTGATTGGAGAGAGAGAGAGAGATTTGGGGACGGTTATTAATATTTTTGAAAAGATTTGATAAGATCTTAGTTAAAGATTAAAACGATTTTCCTTAATTATCCCGTATTAATTAATTTTCATTATCATTGTGAAATTAAAACTATAACACCTTCCTTTTGAATTAGATACTTTATATGTAGGGTTTGAGCTAATTTTTCCAAAGGGTATTCTCGCGCGAGAAAGTGTGCGTATATCATACGTGGGACTTCTTAGGGTATTAGAACACACATATTGAACTTTTGAAGACGTGCGAGTTGCGACAAAAGTGTTGTCCTCAGATCAACGGTATAAATAACGGGAAGTCCCTTCGGTTTAATCACGGCAGTCAATTACCGCATATTACGTGCCAACAATGTCTCCATCATCGCCGTAATAGACAGGGAATTCACGTGTTGCAACGGAAGATTTAAAAAGGGCCCAGACGGAAAATTGAGCATTATACCATAAAATAATTTGGGCTCCTATTGATCGAGAAATAATTATTTTTGAAGAAGATGGTATAACTATGCTGACTACTGAGCCAAAAATAGCAGAATCAAAATGAAGATTTACTACTTCAATCAATTTTTCAACCTGCAAAAAAAAATTTCCAAACTTACTTTCTGTCTCTAAGTTTAACCAATTTTAAGATGAACAAACTTAGAAGCTATAGAAGATAGACCACCTTGCCGTCCCCTTTATTCGGCAAGGAAATTGGGCCTAAAGCTACACTTCGAACGAACTTTGTCCTCCAAACTGTACATTTTTCATACAATCTAAAAGGAAGCTTCATACTCAGTGCCATTAATCCAAGCAAGTCTCGAGAGGCCACTATGTTCGCTCATGCTCCTCTGCAATCTATAAAGAGCTTGTTTACTCCGAACTGTCCTCAAAGGACCTGATCTATTACCATGCCTAATAGGCAAGGCAACACCACCCTCAACCAACTCCGAAGCTGAAAATGGTCTGTTTTTGAATTCTTCAAGAGGGCCTGAACTGTACTCCATTGTCCCATATGTCAACCGTGGGGTAACTCCGCCAGCATTCCACCAACTACTGTCAGAATGGGGGAAGTCATATTTGAAGTCAGATTCCCGAGCAGAAGACTCCTTCCCACTACAAGTATCCCCGAAAATCTTGTCTGGGTCGTTATAGATGAGTTTTAGTGCCTGAACTACTTCTCCCATGAAAGGCCTATTTGTCACCTCTGGGTGCACACACAGAGAAGTAATGGCCGCCACCTTTGCCATGTCATCAAAATCATAAGTTCCAGCCAAGGAAGGATCCACTAACTGCTCCAAGCCTTCTCGACTAGTCAGCAGAGATCGTGCCCAAGTCACTAGGTTTTCTTGTCCAGGAGGTCGAGACATGTCCACGGGTTTTCTTCCAGATAGAAGCTCTAGTAGAACAACTCCGTAACTGTAAACATCACTTTTGACAAGTAGATGTCCTGTCATTGCATATTCAGGTGCAACATACCTGCAATCCACAATTTAGATGGCTGTCACTAACTGCTCTTATCCTAAATAATTGTAGCTGAAGTAGCAATCACGCAGAAGATAAAGGTGTTCTGGATTCAGAATTCATAAGCTCAATTTTCAGGAACTGAACAGAAGGGAAGAACAAATTATGAAAAATGTATTAACGAAAGGGAAAGATTAGTTAATCATGATGGCCCTACAACAAATCTGTTTGGTTTGCATTATTTTAGCTGATTGAATTACATTATACATTTGGTGACATGTTTGGTGAACTGGACATTCTAACTAAAATACAATGTTTTACCAAATTGATTTTGATTTAACGGGACGCAACTTCAACAGGTAAGCAAAAAAAAAAAAATTTATTCCTCGAGATGTGAATTCTAGGTGTAGTGCCTGTGTAATAAATTGTTAACTACACAAAGAATTGAGAATAAAAATATATTTTTCAAATTGATAACCAAGCATTGTTCAAAGAAGGATTGACTATTTCTGAACCAAACAGTCTTAACATGATTCAGAATATGCACCTTTATCTGAGCTTCTATAGTAAAATTATAGAAGTAATATGTGAATACCAGTTTTCATACAATTTGCTGGGAGGAAAGAAACATACCCGAAAGTTCCCATGACCCTAGTTGATATATGATGATTTCCTTCTGTTGCTTCCCTAGCCAAACCAAAATCTGAAACCTTGGGAGTAAAGTCAAGTTCTAACAGAACATTACTGGCTTTGAAATCTCGATGAATTACACGAGGATTAGAATCTTCATGAAGATAAGCCAATCCTCTTGCTGCGCCAAGAGCAATCTTCAACCGTGCATCCCAGTCAAGAGGCGCTTTCTTCTTGTCTTCACCTGATACATAAGCAACTCGATTAATTCCCAGAAGTTCAGATAAAAATCAGCATGCACATCCTTGTCTGCAGAAGAGCGTGTTTCTGCAATGTTACTCTTGAGACAGAATGAGGATTATAATTTATACGTGAATATTGCCGTGCCTTTAGCCCTTTTGAACTCTAAATGAAGGAATATATTCACAGACCTCATACCAATATCTATACGTTGGAAGAAAATGAGAAGCGTACCGTGTAAGTGGGACTCCACACTGCCATTTGGAACTAGCTCATACACCAAGCAGCGTGTGTCTTGTTCAATGCATATACCAATTAACTTTACAAGGTTGCGGTGATGTAATCGAATTAGCATCTCAACTTCAGCAATGAACTCTTGATCTCCATTTTGATTGTCTCTGGTAAGCAACTTAACAGCGGCTTCAGTTCCATCTCCCATGATCCCATGGTAAACACGTCCAAACCCCCCTTCACCCAAAACTCTTTTTGAACTAAACTTATCTGTGGCCTTCTCGAGCTCCCCAAGTGTAAATGTTTTAACAGATAAAATTGAAGCAGGCATGGTTGCAACGAGAGACGCCGATGTTGAGCAGGTTGGGTTACTTGAGAACATAGATCCAATCCCTTGCAATGTAAAAACGAGGTTGAAGATATCAATTGAGTTTAAAATCTCAACGGTTGAGGCAATTGACAAATTTCAACAAAAACCCGTGGATGTTCAACATATAGATTAGCACCTATGTCAGACGAGGAATCAAATGACAAGTTCAGAATGTCAACAGACAACCACAAAGCATATAAATTGACTGGTTCTTTCCAACTCTATTCAATATCTCAATAGAACTTGTGTGTGAAGCATCATTCGCCTCGTTGTAGGCACCAACCATATTTCACAAGCAACGTGAATATCAAAACAAAGGAAGGTTGGTCCTTGACTTAAAATATACATTGGTCATCAAAATAATAATAGTAATCAGTAAATCGCTGAAAGAAACTAAAAGTGCAGGCATATATCTTCCAACACACCACCCCAGCTCCCAGGAAAAAAAAACCGGAAATAACAATGCCAAATAAATAAATTAAACATCTCCCAGCCTTCTTTATCACCCAAGGGAAATATTCATACTAGCCATCCATAACATTTTATCCTAAAAGCTTAAGCCATTGTATGAGCTCCATTTTTGGAGAAAAAATGCATTTTTGAATAATGATTTTTGGAGAATGAGTGGTTAAAAATTAATAAAAAGTTTTCGATTTACTTGTAATATTATTTTATTGGAGAATGTGCAGTTGAAAATGAATTTTTAAAAAATAAATTTTCAAAAAAATGGGGCTCAAACAACCCCTAAGTTGTTGGAGACCACATGCATATCATTTAAGTAATGTCTTCAATATGCCCCCTCAGGCGAGGTTTATATTTTTTCCATTAAAGCCTGATCCGTGCACAATTTCGACGGTGGTAAAACTTGAACTCAAGACTTGATACCTTGTTGAACCACTTAATCTGAAGTGTAAGTTGTTTGAAAGGCCATGTGTACATATTTTAAATATTGTCTTTAACATTATCTATAGAGAAAGGGAATATTTCTTATAATGGTCATTTCAGCCTCTGCATGTCCAAGTTCAAAACTGTCCCCACATTCGTTTATCACTACACAATTAAAAGCCAAGAGTAAGTTGCAGACTTACCAGATCTCTTCTGTGTCGATTGTGTAAATACTGGATCAACAGTGTTGGAGGGTCTGTTAGACTTCCTGCACTTTATGAGTATCACAACTGCCACACAGCAAACTACCAAGAGTACAAATGCCGACAGAGCAATGACGAAAATCATTTGAAGGTTCATTTTCTGATTCTTGTCAACAAAATCTGCGTTGATAGGGTATCGCTGATCTCCAGCACTTCCACTTGGACCATCACCAAAAGTATCAGATGATGAAGGAAGCCCTGATAATCAAATTTACAGGCTCTATAAAAGCAAAACCATGTAAAGTGAACACTGTACTAATCGGAGTTCAGATTGTACCTGGATATGTAATGCACACTACTTCATAATCACCAAAAAGGGTCCTATTCAGAGGCACCTTCTTTTTCCTAAGTCTCTCATAAGTCAGGATAGCAGTAGTGTTATCAAATTTTACCCCCAGTGGCACCAGGTTAATATCAACCACTGATCTTCCTTGATTTTGACTATCTGCAGTTGCGCCAATTATGGTCACTTGACTTTGTACTAGATAGGTGCCTTCTGCAATTTCAATTTCTAGCTCATTGACCTCTGGAAAGATAGCAAAAAGTCCTACATCTAGAAGAAGTCTGACTTTCATTGGAAGCACACAGCCACAGGGTGAACCAATGGGAGATGAAGTGAGAGGCTCTGTACAAGTATGACCACAACCTGCCAGATTTAATCACAAATGTTTTTCAATACAGCATTTAACAAGTTAAAATAGAGGCAGGCAGAATTAGGCCTTCACATTGAGCATGCTAATCGATGCACTACATGGAGGTAATTGCTACCTAACTAGGCATCGCAATGCAGCAAAAAATTGTTCAAGTGTGTAGTGCAGATAGGACTAAGCATTTTCAAGAGGGTTCACACCCTAAAATACATATGCAGAAAAACCCCTTAGAGATCATAATGAATAGTACTACAAAAAAATGGGAACTGTGTTGGCTATAACCAAGAGAAGACCAGTTCAATACACACAGAAGCTATATTGACCGAATACCAGGCCCACTGATCCTCATTTAAGATATTTCAGCCAAACCTGTAAATGATAACATCTATTGAGGATTAAGATCAATCATGACATTTGTCATTAGTACAAACTAATTTGTAATTATATTTGACGGCGAGATCCTTAAAGATATAAGCTACCAACTGCGAGGTCATCACAACCAATAGCCTTAGGCAAGAAAGAGGAGTCCAAGTACAAAAGTGAAGTGAAAATACAAGGATTAAAAGTTAGCACTGCCAGGTGTTGAATCATCACGACCAGCCATAGCTTTAGCCTAAGTTTGGCCCCCATTTTTTCAAAACTCATTTTCAACAACACATTCTTCCATAAAATAATATTACATGTATATCAAAAACTTTTCCTTATTTTTTAACTACACATTCTCCAAAAACATCACTATTCCAAAACTCATTTCCCTCTAAATTTCCATTAAAATGGAGCCCAAACAAGGGCTTACTAAAGAGGAGCTCGCATACAAAATTGATCGGAGAGAAAATGCGAAGACTATTGTTATCAAATAAACTCTCTCTCTCTCTCTC